>JAXGGA010003982.1:0-94364 GCA_038373865.1 Uloborus plumipes | reverse complement strand
CGAACTTATGTGATTGGAAACTGATAATAATTGGAAACTAAATAAAATCTAAGATTGTAATAATGTTATGAGAGCAATGTTTTTTTTTTTTTGAACAAAATAATGCGTTTGGCTTTGAAAAAGGTATTGTTGGAAAAAAATGTTGCATAGAGAAAGTAATATTTTTCTTGTCAGACATTTTTAACAGTGATGTAATTGGGCATGGAGAAAACACAAAGATATGCCAGCAGATATCGTCACAAAGCTGAGACAACCTCAAGACAGAAAACACCAGAAAAATAGAGAAGAAACAAAAAGACAATGAGACAAAAGCGCAATGTTTTCCCGTTTTTATGAACGAAATAATGCGTTTGGCTTTGAAAAAGATATTGCTGGAAAAATCAGCAAAACTTACTTTTCTTTTCTCCATAAGATTAAAAATCCTAAGTACCGTAAAATGGGGTGTATAGGAACAGCGGGGTCAATCGGAACAAAACTTCCCGACCGTACAAAGAAATTCTTCATAAATATACTATTGAGTATTTTTCGCCATGAATTTTTTTTTAGAAAGGTAAGATCATAGGAAGTAGGAAAAAATTACTTTTGTCAATCTGGCAACGCTACTGGCTTCTAAAGAGGGCTGCACGTTGAATGCTAGAAAACATCACATTTTCATACACTGCAAAACTTCATATGCAAGAACAAACCTTCTTATATTTAAAAACTATGAGTGGTATGTTTCAATTATACATGTATCTGAACAACAGAATACTACATTAGAATTTACATTTTTTATAAATTGTGTCATAAAAGTGAAGAATTCTGAAAAATGCCATAGGAAAAAAATTTGCGGGGTGAATCGGAACACTTAGTTCTGTTGTTCCAATTCAAACTTATTTGAAGGAAACTGTTTGAAAAATCAAGATTCTAACCCTAATTCTTCTAATCAAGACAAGGACAAGGATTTATTACTGTTTATCCCTTCTCGTGAGCAACTAGATCTTAGAATGACAAAAGTTGCAGATTTCAAAAGATTTTTTCTCCAGGAGACTTCTTTTTACTTAAAATAAAAGGGGGAAAGTCACATAGACTTTATGTAGTAAACGTCCAGCACACAGACAGTGATGAATAAGCGAAAAAATCTTTCAGGACAATCCCCGAAACCCAGAAATTTCAAAAAACTAAAGAAAAGGTAGAGTTCATCCCAGGAGATGTTATGAAAAAACTTAAGCCAAGTCACAATTGCAAGTTTTAAGGACAAGTACATATTTGTGGACGATATGAGTGACTTCCATTCATGTTAAATCTTTGTATTTCAATTCAAAAGTATTTCTTAAAATTACTTTTCATTTTTCATAAGTTCAAAATTATTTTGAATTTTCATAAATTATAAACGTTTACTGGTACTGAAATTATACATTTATTTGACAGTAATTATCTGTTCTTATTCTCCCCCATCAATATTAGTCATGTTTGTGAGACCTATTACAGACTAAATTGAAAAAAATAAAAATTTTAACAAGTGTTCCGATTGACCCCTATCAGCGGGGTGATTCGGAACACCCATAATTTGCTATATATTTTAATAGTAATTGTTCAAAATCTTTTGTCTTTGCTTGGAATATCAAAAGTAAATCAAGACCGAAGTTTTTATCCAAAAAATAAAATTAAAAAAAAATCTTTTAACTGCTTTTTTTACAATCAAAGCTGAAAAGTGTTCCGATTAACCCCATTTTACGGTACAGCTAAAAGTGTGTAAAAAGTAACGAAAAAAAAAAAAGCTAGATGTCGTTTTTTGCTCTATAAGATTAAAAATCCTAAGTACAGCTGAAATGTGTAAAAAGTAACAAAATATTATCTCTATATGTCGTAGCGTTCCTTGTACCCGAGTTACCCGAATAAAACACACGTTTGGCTTTTCATGTTTATAAATTACACAGGTCTGCAAAAATAAACTTTTTAAAAATTGTTTTGATTTAGTTAACTGATCTTTATGTACTTTTTCGCGCTGATTTCAAAAATGGCATTGGTTTTCTATCCCGCAAGGCTTGCCTACAAAATAAAGTTTTAGTTTTCGGAAAAAGTATAAAAAACTGATAATTTTAAGCAGGTTGACTGAGAGGAGTCTTGTTTCAGAAGAAAATGGATTTTCCCAGTTTATATTTATTGTCTTATTCAAATAAATAAAAACCTTTTTTTTTTTGCAAATAACGCGCTCACATTGTTTAGTAACATATTCACCATGACAGCTGTATTATCCAGACTAAATTTAACTCTTACATTATAATATTGAAGAATCTTCGCATATTGAATCTGAAAACCCTAAAAATAAGAAAATTTCAGATGAAACTTGTGACTTATCTGAGGGTGATAGAATTTGTTCACTATTTTTTCCGTAATCAGTACATGAAATACTGTTGAAACCACTAGTTAAATATGCACCTGTCTCGCGATACTAACTGTTTGGTGAACAGTCCGATTTGAACAAACTATTTTTTTTGTTTGAAAGATCTCATCAAGGATACTTCATTCCCGTATTTAAATTTCCGATTTGAACAATTTTGCTCTAGTTAAATGTGTGTTGGATAAGCAAGAATATTCTCCTCAAATGAAATTAAACTATTTCTTCCTTAGTAGATGTTGTTTGTAACTCTTAGTTGGCTTTCTGTCTCTAACTCGGTAACTATCTAAGACGGACTGATGATTCATAATGAGGATGAAACTGCAGTATCTGGATGACATGGCCAAGCTGGTGGGGCATTTCATGTGTTTATGCTATTAATCATGAACATGTAATTGTTAGTCATGCAAACCAAAACGCATTTCTCACACAAAATGAGAAAAAAAAATAAATATCACTATTAGTATCAGAATAATCTTACATTTTAATGGCAAAAAAAATTATTTTGTAATTACAGACAACATATTCCATAAAATGTGCTTATAGTACCTTAGGAGAGTATTGCTTGAATATAAAATAAATTTCGAAAAGGAAAAATATTTCGAATTTTTTCCGTTTATTTCAGCTTTAAAGTTAATGCTTAGGAAAGTCATCGCCGGCCTCCTATCTTAGTTCAAGTTGAGAGGACTTAAAAATCGATGAACAGATCCTCTTTTAGTAAAGTAGTTTTTCTACCTTGTGATGCCGTTTCCGTTGCAAAGAATTTGAAGGTATGATGATGGGCGGTGCTGTGAAACGAAATATATATTTAAAAAATAAATCAGAAAAGAAGAAAGTAATGGGGAGCCACTTCCAACGCGCACAATCTCTAAAATGATATAGGGTCAAAGAGAGAAAAAAAAAACTTATTGAAAGTTTTTTTGAAATTCTAAAAAACGATTTATGCAAGAAAAAATGAGCCAAGAGGAAAGTTAAGATTAAAGCTTTCGATTTAAGCATTTTTTTTCCAAGACCATTACTTTCAAAAATTTTTCTACACTTGCTGTCAAATATAGATTTATTTTATATAAGGTTATGTTAGTTATGTTAAATACTGCAAAAAATTAACTGTTGTTTTTACAGTATAATACTGGCAGCAGAGGGTTCAAATTAAAAAGGTATAAAAAGCGCAGTAATAAACTAAAATTATCAATTTTACAGTTGATTACTGTGCATTTTACAGTTTTGAGCTAGAACCACAGCTGCCAGTATTAAACCGTAAAAACAACAGTTTATTTTTTTGCAGTTGAATTGAGATTTTGCAAAATCATTATTTAACTTGGAGGCGAGATACTTTTCAGTTTTGTTTTGCTGTTATAGATCAAGAATACTTATAACTTCGCTCTCCAGTCGCAGCTAGGATGAACAGAAGATTAACTCTCCTAGTCAAACTGTTGTTTTGAAATGTTTAAGGAAATTAGAGCTATTTCATTTGTATGGGTTTGATCGGGGGGGGGGGGTAACATATAATAATTTTTTGAGGGCTATACTGTGATAACATTTCAGTTTAATGAATCTGATTTAGTTTTAACTTTAAACGCCAGTTTAAAATTCCGTTAATTGCAAGCGATCAGTTTGATTATTTTAAGGTAAAAATGAAAAGTTATTTCTGCTATTTAATCATGAAAAACGAAAGGATCACGCTCGCGTGCTTGTTATCTCAGTTTTATCCCGTTCTCACATATTTAGGTACAAAAAATATTGGAAAATGCAATGCTACTTGTTTACAATCTTGTTTGTGTTTCTAAAATAGTTAAGTGTGTGCTTGTACATTTTTGCTCGAAATATTTAAGTAAAATAAAAAAAAAAAAAAACCTAGAAACCATATTGAAAATTTCAATGTTTGAAAAGATTTTCTCTTCATTATTGTCATAGTTTAGTACACTAATATCAACTTACAATCTTTGAGGTAACGTATCTTTTGGCGAGTTAAAAATGGAATTTTTAACACGCAGTGGACCTCTTTAGACGGAAGAGTGTTTTGTAGCGACGTGTGACGTCAATCAAGATTCACTGCTTTTCTTTAAGTTTGGATGGGATGTTCCCTTAATGGCTAAAGGAATGGGGGAAATGGCAAAAGGTTTTTGATAACGTGGGTAATTACATTGTTAAGTAAAATTAAAAATTTGTAAACATTTTTTTGGTTTAAAAAACAAAACAAAAAAAAAAAAAAAAAACGGTTCTTTAAAGTCCTTTTTGCTTAAGATAAAATATAGAGCTTCTTTTTAAGAAGTTTGAATATAGCTTAGAATATTTGATTTAGTGCCCATCCCTGTCAATATAGCAGAGCTACGTTCTTGAAAATTCCTTATATTAAGCAAGTGTTTTTTTTTTGCGCCTAAAAGGAAAATAATAACTCAATATTTGTTGTTGGTGCACTTTATTTGATTCCTTTGCATGTGCCAAAAAAAGTGTCTTCAAAATAAATGAACCGTTAAAGGTTTATAAAATAATCTTAGCCCTTCATATAACACGACTGATTGAAAGGAAAATATGTTATCGGTCTCTCAGTGGGAAACCTGTCATGCAAATGCTCCAGATGCACACAACCATCACTTATAGAAATAACTCAATATATCCTCTGTAAGACGTACGGCAATAGATAGCTCATTAATCTGAGAAGAAACTGCAGCTTTCATGATTAGATATTGAAAAAGTATGGTAAACTAACTATTTTCCTCTCAGAAAATAAAATGTGCCCGAGTGAGTCTTGTCTGAGTATTTCAATATGTTTCTAGGAAGATTAAAGGCAATACTTCTAAGAAATTCTTCAATAAATTGTTTTTTGATTGATGATGATGATATGATGTAATATGCGAGAAAACTTGAGCGCCATTTTCCCCTTCATTTTCAATATGTAAATAGTACAAGAAAGTAGTTTAAAGCGAAACTTATATTTAAAACTTTAACAATCATACTTTTCTAAAGCGTCAAACAATTTATCTTACGGTTATGCATAAATATAATTACAGTCAATTTTTGAAGCATACTGCATAATAATGGCGTTGCGATTTATAGTTTTCATTGCATTTTTCATAAATGTTATAACTAACACTCAAATTGCAAACTACACATCAAACTAAAAATTAGAAAGAAAAAAAAAAGCATAATTGATGCTCATAACACACGTTTGAAATAGTCCCTTTTTCAATAAGTAAAAATAATTCACATTATTTTAATAAGATTAAGAATTTAGTACTTAAGGTTTTAGACAGCTTCCAACTATCATTAATATTGTAGGGGAATGTGGGGCAAAGTGAAACGGTGAAATATTTTCATAGTTTGAAGTGCCACCTACCAAACAATATTTTAACTAAGTTTGTATACGTATAGTAGATTCCTGTCAGAAAATAAATAGCTTTAAAGATTAACGAAAAATATTATACAAGTCATTTTCAAAATTTGATACACTTATTGTAATATTCTTGGTTCTTCAAAAATATTTCTTGTTATTAGAAAATGATAAAATTTTTGTAATTATAATTTAAAGTATTAATTGAGATACTGATGTCCAGTGCAATCCTTATTTAGTTTGTATTTAGCATGTTTTGATTTAAAATGCTCAATGTTATTTGTCAACTGCACTCGGGGCAAAGTGGATGGAGCAAAGTGAAATAACACATTTCGCTTATTTATGCATTCTTTTAATAAATCAAGTACGTATTCCTTCATTTATCGATTCACCTCCATTCTTTTACTTATAGATTCACTTATTTATTCCTTCATTCACTTATTTTTTAAAATTTATTCTCTACTAGCTGACGCGGCGAACTCTGTTCCGCCTTAAAGGCAATAAATAAGCAAATTTTTGAATTTATTAAGTTCTTTTTATTAAAAGATACAAAAAAAAAAAAAAAAATAAGCACCTACATTAATCATTCATTATTGTTTCTGTATTTTAGTACATAGGTTGCTCTTTACTTAAGTACCTTATGATACACAAACTTTTTTGTGTTATTATCAGCCGCAAAAACAATCAACGCAGATGGTCTTCCGACCCGTGAACATGCCACATGTAATTGACCATGGGAAAAACAGTGATGTTCTAGATTCAAACCACAAACTTTTAAGGATTGGCCTTGTGATTTGTTGATGATCCTTGATCAGCCCTGTGGTTTGTCAAATGCAAGACGGATCAGAAATTGAAGTCGTTTAAATTCAAACGGCATATCGGTTGGGATCATCGGGATCCTCGGAATGAGAACTTCCTCACCTTTGAATTTTCCTTTCAGTATCGTCGCGTAAATTACACTGTTTATCAATTTTCTAACCACTAAACGCGTACCATTGCACAGTTTTGGTTGGTTTATGTTTCGAATCATGATTACTACGGAGGGGCCTCGACGGCGGGCAGTGGGTCTGCCCGTCAGTTTGTATTCTCAAGAGGTGCGGGTTCGATTCCCGCCTTTGCCCCGGGTGTAACTTCCTTCTCTGTGCTGTAAATTCTTTCCTTCAATAAAAAATCTGTATTGCACTATCTGTGGAGGCAAGGCGCATAGTACGCAGTCCTCATGTGTGTTGAAGTTTATTGACTTCTAGAATGATTACTACGGAGCCTAGCTTTAGACGTAAACGGTGCGGTGGTAATCCAGGCATCGCGAAAAATACAAATAACACTTAATACAACGGCAACTCACAACCTATTTTACAGCACTCCAGAAGCTATCAGAACATGTGCTTTATGTCGCTCGGCGACAGAGGCTCAAAAAAGGTTTAGTTAAAAAGATAATTTTTTCGGACTGCTTATCAACTGACTGCTCCATCCATAAATCCATCCAAACAAACTTTTTTTTTCCAGAAGCCATCAGCTTCAACATACATGAGGACTGCGTACTATGCGCTTTGCCTCCTGACAAACACAGGACAGATTTACGCCACAGAGAGGATGAAATAACATCCATGGGCAAGGCGGGATTCGAACCCGCGACCACTTGCTTACGAGGAGAGTACTCTACCTCTAGGCCCACGTGGCCCCCTAAACAAACTTTTGTATATATAATCGTAGTAAGAAGAACAACCTCTTTAACTGCAGTCCAGGAGCTATCCCATCAAGCGCTTTCCACCTCTCAGCCTCAGAGGCGTAAAAACTCTTAAGTGACAATCGTTTCTGACAGCTTATCACATATAAATTTCAAGGAAAGTAACGCGTTTGTTTATAATTTACTTCACAAAAAAGTCAAATAAACTCAACGCACCGCTAACTTACAACCTGTTTACTGAGCTCTGGAAGCTGCCAGAACGTGTGCTTTATGTCGCTCAGCCATGGAGATGTCAAAAAAGTCTTAGTAAAAAGGCTAAGTCAATAAGACATTTTTTCTATTTATGTAACTGACACACATAAATTATAGCCTAGGTCCGTCTCCTGGCTCTAAGCTACCTACCCACCAATTTTTAGCCATATCGGTACAGCCGTTCTTGAGTTATAAATAGTGTAACTAACACGACTTTCTTTTATATATATAGATTTACTCCCTCATTACTTTTTCTCCTAAATTTATGAATTCATCATTTATTTATTTATATATTATTTTACTTTTCCATTCATAACTCATTTACTCGTTTATTTACGTTTTTATTTGATGAAAATTACTATTTATCATCAATGAGAAATTTTTAAATATATTTGCATATATTTCACTTTGCCCCATATTTTTTTGAGGTGAAAATTTTCCTCCTTTTTTTGAAGGTACAAAATAACTGCCAAAAATGAAAAATAATACTTCAACGCAAGTTGTATTACAAAATTCATTAGTTCTTCTTCATGTACAATAATTTTTAGAACAAATTCCCAATTTTTTCATTTTGAAACAGGTACGCTATCTTAACTATTTCACTTTGCTCCACATTCCCCTACATTGTCTTTGCAAAACTATCCGAAAGTTACGTGTGATTTATGTTGAAAGAGGACGAAAATTGTATATTAGTTTAACAGCATGTTTTTTTCATTTTTTAATAATTGCTTTACACATACATTTTTTCTATAATTTCAATATTTTTTGATAAAATATTTAAAAAAACAACAACATGTTTTGAAATTTTCGACCAATGCATAAATGCACAAAATGTAAACTTAAAAAAAGAATACATTTCAACGCTTATTTTGAGAAACAAATAGGAATTAGTTTTTAGAATCATTAGATTCGTAAAAGGTTTAATATTTTATTAAATTAGAGAAATTCTGTTACTTTATTCACACGCTTGATTTATTTCAGATAACAAAGCGTAACTATTCTGCTAAAAATAATTTTATGCAAATTGAATAGAAGCCATCTAGTCTACTTATCAATTTTTAATTCTTCTGCTGAATTACAAACTATAGTTCTTGTAGTCTAAGATCCCACTAGGATTGACCTACCCCCATCGAGTTCCCTAAAATTATTAACATTAATGAAGAGTAAAAGCTGCGAATAAAACGCTAACCCTCTAACCAGGGGGCGCATCCCTAACTAGGGTTGCCATCCGAAAAAGGTAGACAACCTTATATTGTCGTTTTATTTACAACTTCTACTCTCCATTTATGTTAGTAGTTTTAGGAAACTCGAGGAGGATAAATCAGTCATTTTTTGGCACCTTTTAGCCTCTGACAACCCTAATTAGGGATCTGAAACGGGTAGAATTTTGTGCTTTATCGTTTTATTCGCAACTTTTACTCTTCATTCATGTTAATAATTTTACGAAACTCGATAAGGGTAGGTCAAACCTAGTGGGATCTTGGACTATTGGGACAGTTTGAGTTTTTAATTCTGTGTTACTTATCCTTTAGGAGCCGGGCGGTACACATGCTGTAACGTAACTCTTTTTTTTTTTTTTAGAGGACGGGGATGAGATTTCACTCGAACCCTTTGGAGCCGGGGATTTTTTCAAGGTTTCATACGTCTGGTACGACAGTTTATACCTTCTCTTTTCAATGGAAAAGAAATCTGTGATTCAACTGTCGTACTAATTGGGTCGAAAGAAAAATTTCTAAAAAAACAGCCCGGATCCAAAAGGCTATAGTTGATATTTATTCAAAGTCAACTGTTTACACGGGGGGGGGGGGGGGGGGGCTAACTCACGTTTTATACGAGACCCTATTTGTATTTTCTTCAAGGATAGATGCAATTTGTTGTCGAATTCTAGCATGGTGTATTCGCTTTTATCCCATACTATGTTTTAATAATCCTTTCTATTATCAGGCAAAATGTCTATTTAGACAAGATATTTAAATGAACCAACTTATCGTCCATTGTTTTCATTGGACAAATGCATTATTTTTAAAAAATATTAGCATACACATATGTATTTTTCGAAATGATTGCGTCGTCAACAGCACTTTCTTCTATTAGTTCACATATTATGATATTGGATGTTCTTGAAAGCTTAGACAGTAAAAAGAAAAGTATAGTAGCTTAGGAACTTATGAAAATTCAAAAGTCTTGATATTTGAAGAGAACTTTCTCTAATTATTAACCTATTAAGGCCTGATTTTTTTTCTCCGAAGATATTTTGTATACTGGTTACACGGCTACAGAACACACTTTACAGTGGTTATGTGCTGCAATCTGTTAATATAATGAATTGAAATAATACCAAAGTAATAATTGAACACTATTATTTGGTTGAAATGTTCTTTTTTGGTAAATTCAGACACTTTTTGGACCGTCCCTAAAATGGGACGCTAAGCATTAATGGGTTAATTCCATTTTTCTTTAAAATGTAAGAATATAACATGTCTATTTAGACCAGATATTTAAATAAACCAACTTATCGTCCATTGTTTCCATTGAACAATATGTATTATTAAAAAAAAAACTTCCAAATATGTATTTTTCGAAATGATTGCGTCGTCAACTGCACTTTCTTCTATTAGTTCACACATTTTGGTATTGGACGTTCTTGAAAGCTTAAGACAGTAAAAAGGAAAGTATAATAGCTTAGATATGAAAATTCAAAAGCTTTGATATTTGAAGAGAACTTTCTCTAATTAGGAATTCCAATTTTCTTTAAAATGTAAGACTATAGCATTGGAGTCAGAAAGTATGCAAATGCGCATCCGTTCGCTTTGTACATGCAACAACTTCCTTAGTTGGAAAGGGCGAATAAACAGAAAAGTTTTGTAGGTAATTGCAAACCTTGTATCTCTTGTAATAAATTTAAGGTTCGGAATTTCGCCTTGAATATTGCAAACAGAGAAGATGAAATTGTTGACAGTATGAACAATTTTTGTCTCGAGATGACATGACTATTCTGTATAAAATATTTTTCTGGTGAAATATAATGTAATAATTTTTACTCTCTGAAAATGCTTCTGAATTTACAATGTGTGTTATATGCACTGAAATTTACGATGTAGCCCTTTCTCTCGTTCGCTGTAAGTTTATAAAGGGATATGTAGCGTATAATAATAGCCATACATATTAAACAAAAGAAGTGATAGAAAATGTTAGGACTTTTTACTCCAGGCTGGAGGGGGGGGGAGGGGGATTACTATTTATTCAAGCGACATCCTTTAAGTTCTTAGCACGGGCACTGCCCTGCGGGTACTGTTCATGTATATACTGTGTGATCTTCTTAGGTAAAACCTTCCAGGTCTTCTCTGATCTTACCAAAATAGGGGTGATAGGTAAGATAACAATAAGGGGAAGAATAATAAGAAGCATTTTGAGCCGTATCAAACAACGCAGAATGATGCTAATATCAAATACATATTTTAATTGAATCTGTCAAAAGGATAGCAAATGCAAGCTTTAAATTGAAAACTTCGGAAAGTTCCCACTTACAACCCATCACCCCTTTTTTAAGTGGAATGGTTCGCGAGTGCTCGGCGCGGCTTTTACGGACAGACCTTATGTGTGTGTGTTTGTGGTTTAATGTGTTGGTGGTTTGTGGTTGTGTTTGTGGTGTGTGTGGTTAATTGTGGTGGTAACAGATAATTAGTCATTAAGTCCCAGTATATGTGTATGAAGAGATTTGTTTTATGAATGGGTTGTATAATCCAAATAAATCATCCTATGGCACTTATATGTATTGACTATGCGCAAATCATAACCAGAGCATTAAGACCTTCTAAATATGACGAATTCAAAGTGCATATCACTAAACTGTAATCGTTAGTGATTTTCGACCTCAAACGGGAATAGCCAATGCCACTATCTAAACCCTAGCGTTGAGTGTCATACGGGCTAATCATAAAGTATCATAAAAGCAATTTATGTCAAGTACCATTATCGTGAATAGGAGTGAATAAGGTAGTAACTTAATGCCAGATGGGGATAATGTGTGTGTCGGTTCACCGAGAGGAAATTATTAAAACTGAAATGATTTATTAGTAGTTATTATAAAAAATATTGATAATCGTAGATATTCATAGTGTGGATGTGAAACCACACAAGCTATGTGTATGTTTTGTGATGAAAGTGAATTTGAAATACAACAGAATAGATAATTAATGGTTTACATGATAAAAAAATCATAAACGTGAAAATAAATAAAAAAATAATGAATTTTAACTTACATTATGTATATTACTGTCTTAACCGGGTAAGCATGGTAATTGAAAACGCGGACATTTCAAAATTTTGGTTTTAAATTTTGTGCATCTGCAAGTTCTAAATTTTATTCACTGAGTAAGAAAAAAAAGTTTGCCTGCTAAATTACTATATAAATTAAGTATAATGGTGGTACAAGGTTTGTATTTATTTGACAAAGCCTGGGTTTTAATGGATTCCTTTTGTGAAATTGCAGTGAATCTTGACTCTAAATGATATCATTACCATAGAAACTGTGATTATAGTTTTCTTTTTAAGCTAAAGCTTCTTTGAATGAGCTCAGAAAATTTTTAGGTGATTTTTTGTAGTGTTTTTTTGATCGACTGAAATGCGATTTTTTGAAAATTCAATTCATATAAATTGAAATGCACAATTGAAAATGAAATATGCTTTGCACAATAACACTTACTCCAATAATAAACAAACTTTTTTGTTCTTTCACACTAAATTACGAAAACAAATCTATTTTAGTATGGATTAAAATTTTATGGAAGCGGCAAAGTTTTGCATTTAAACTGTGCATCATATTTGATCACTATATTTATTGTAAACAAAAAAGAGTTAGAGATGTGAAAATAAAATTATAGATTGAAGCTTTTACAATGTTTTATTGGGACATTGTATTGCAAACTCCTGTGTTCAATGATTTTAGCCACCACATGTAACACATTTTTCCACAGATAAATTTTAAGTAGTAAACCAAAAGCAGAGAAAAAATAAAAGAAGTGAAGAAAAGGTTGAAAAACTCGCTGTATGAACGAAGAACGATATTTAAAAAAAAATTATAATTTAAGAAACATAAGGCTCACTATCTGTGGACTTCAAACTACTAGTTACATAAAATATTAAATCAAATGCTTTTTTTTTTGAATTGATAATTTCATTGCACTTTTGTGAAGGAAATTTAAGGACAATTATAAAGTGGAATATCCTCCATTTAGCAGTGCAGATTGACATGAACACCATGAAGAAGGACAGTAACTAATGTGAACATTTTCCTCGTTTTTACTTTAACAAGATGTGTCTGGACCAAAAAAAAAATATACATATATACAGGGTGTCCACTCCAATCGTGGACCAATAGCTAATTTCTAAACCGTTAGAGATAAGCATATAGTTTATTTAGGAAAAAATCTCCAAATTACGAAAGGAATTTTGGGTCTATTCAATGTTTTTCAAAAAATCAAATTTTGAAAGAGTTACGAAATTTAAATTTTTATACAGCCCCCCAGTCCTATCAGTCATATTTAGTAAAACATTCTTGACACTGTAACGTTTAAAACTAAAAAAAAATCACTCTTCTACCACAAAAATTGACCGAGTTATGACGTTTTGAAAAATCAAGATTTTGCATTGTTTCATGACGTCATCGAGAGATCGCTTAAGGGACCGTATGTGAAATCTTTCAAAATCTTGATTTTTCAAAACGTCATAACTCGGTCAATTTTTGTGGTAGAAGAGTGATTTTTTTTTAGTTTTAAACGTTACAGTGTCAAGAATGTTTTACTAAATATGATTGATAGGACTGGGGGGCTGTATAAAAATTTAAATTTCGTAACTCTTTCAAAATTTGATTTTTTGAAAAACATTGAATAGACCCAAAATTCCTTTCGTAATTTGGAGATTTTTTTCTAAATAAACTATATGCTTTTCTCTAACGGTTTAGAAATTAGCTATTGGTCCACGATTGGAGTGGACACCCTGTATATATATTTGTACGTAAGCTGAATAGGTAATGATGCTTTTCACGTATTTTGAAGTAATTTCTTGAACAGAAAAAAAAACATTTTCCTTTCCTTCATTCTCCCTTTATTTTAAAACTAGATTTTATGGTACAAATTTGTACACAGCAAAAAATGAATTTTTTTTTTTACAGTATAATACTCGCATCAGAGACTATAAAATTAGCTGTATTATACTGCAAAAATAACATTCATTTTTTACAGTGTAGTTTATACCCTCAGTTGTATCTATTGTAGTTTATTCCTCACTTATATATTTTTACCTCAATTTAAGTATTTGTATTGTTAAACATGGTGCGCAATTAGATTGTTTCCTGTGCCTTATAACATTACACACATAAACATAGTATGTCTTTTAAATATAAAATTTCGAATCAGGTAAGTTTGATATGCAATGAGTACTGTTTTCCCTAGTTAAGTTCCAACATTGTGAGAAACTCTTATCAGCACTTACCTCAAGAAAGAAACCTTTATTAGAACAAATATAGTTTTACCTCCAAAAGGGTGAAACATTTAGAGTAAATTTCACATAATTTGTTTCCGTTTTTTGTACTGAAGTAAATATTAAATTACGTAGGTGGGAAAACGTTCATGTAGTAAAATACATGAATAAATTAGGTTTGTTATATAATTACTGAAACAAGATTAGCTTATGCATTCAATTACTTATAATCTTTGGAAAGGACTAAGGATGATGTAGATTTTTCTTTCTCTTTTTTTTCATGTTTGTATGTCCCAAAATTAATTTCCACAAAAATATTTTTCTACATCTTCATTGTTTAATATCTGGGATATGTAGAAGTATTTTAATCAATATTGCTTTTGTACTTTAGTCATTGTTAACAGAGAGAAGCAAATTGATCTTCAGTGGGTGAAAGAGTATATGTCACCCACATTATATTAAAAACTTTGCAGAATGTAAAGAAATTTTGTAAGGGTCAAACTTACAACTTGTTAAATATTCCATTACCATAAAATCACCTGGATTTTTTGTACATGAATACCAAAACTTTTTGAAAATATCCCAGGATGAGTTTTTTGGACTAGTATTGTTTTTTAACTCACTGATTTAGTCATTTCATTTATTTTTTACTCTTTTTTTATTCATTGTCAGTGATATTCTCATAATGCGTTACGCTTTTTTTTACTTTCATGGGAAATTAGACTAAAGTGATAAGTTTTGAACATTGGGGAAAATAGTGTAATCGTTGTCTGCATAAAGAAATATCAATCCTTTAAAAATTAATGAGGAAGCTCAAGTTTTACTTTTGAGATTTTCCCATAAATCACAATCAAATATGCAAAAATTCTTTGCAGAGTCATGGATAATATCGTAAAAAGACTTAGCAAAACAAACTGAAACTATGTTTTGTGTTCTCACAGTTGTTTGGAACTACCCCAAAATCATTTTTTAAATTTAAACTGAATATACTTAAGTCCGTACAAAATGTGAATAAAATTCCAGAGTAATCACTTTCAGTAGTTTCAACTCTAAACTATGAGACGTTATAAGAGAAAACGAAAAACATAAAAAAAAATAAATAAATAATCATGTCCGTTGCGAACCCTTTCTCCCTGCTTTAAAGTGTCATACATATGCATATATTCCATCAGATGAGCTTTTCTTTTGTGGTTTCTGCGAACTTTCTTGTTTTTAGGTGCTTTAATTATGGAACACTTTCACTTCCCTTTTTTTCTTTCTAGTTTTTAAACAACAACACAGAGAAAAATAGAAAGATTGAGACTAATGTATCTATGATTGCAAACAAAAGATCAGTTTCCAGTTTTTCTTAAGATTACTACTCCCACTCTTTAAATAAATAATGTATTTTCCACAGTTTTCTCAGTATTCCATTTGCCTTTTTTTTCTGGAAGGGCGGGGGGGGGGATACTTTTTGGACTTGTTTTGTTTTTTACATGATCCGTATTTAGACTATATTTCTTCCAATATTATTCATAAAAATTTGACTTCAAAGTGATTGCGGGGCATCTTTTTAGTAGCTCCTTACAAGATCTACCCTGAGAGAGGACCATGGTTTGGTCAAATATTTTTAGTGCCTTCCCCCATCCCCAGAAATTGAGTTGATTACAATTTCAATAATCAGTGTGGTTATATTTTAATCACCAGATTCTTGAGCGTGTAATCTGAAAAGTATAAATTTCATCAAATATATTTTTTCTCATCGGTATTTTTTTGCGGGAACGTCGTAACTTACTCAATATTTTATTAAATTTCATAAGTAAGGCATCATTTTAAATATTGTTTTACGATTCTATTGTATCATATCTATTCTGCCATTAAATGACACACATTTAAAAATTTGCTGTCTAAGTAACTAAATTGATGAAACCGCAAAGAAAAAGAAGTAAAAGGGGGCGAAAAATAATCAACAAACTGCCCATGTTTATTAACCGAACTGAAAAAAGAAGTAGGAACTTCTTTTCTCCCAGGAACAAGTAATGGTATGAAAAGAAACACAGTAAAAACAAAGAAACTCTGAAAACTTTTCAAAAAAAAATCTAAATGTTTAGAGAAGAAAATTAAATTTGTGCTATGGTAAAGACAATTTTGGCTTATAAGTAATTATTTTTCAGTGTATAAACGAATGGAATTATAGTTATTTTTTATAGAAGTAGCTAGGACTGCAGAAATTCATTGTATAAGTAAAAATGTGCATACAAGTGGCAGTATATAAGTGAGAGTCCACTATATGAGAAAACACTACTACGGATTTCATTCAATTTTGAATACAGAGAAAATGAAAATAAGGCGTTTGAGTTCCTCGTATGCATATACATATATGCTTTCAAAATTTAATAAAATATTTAAAGTGGTATTAGTTCAAAAAGGAATGGAAATTAGAAGTGCGATTTTTATTTTATTTTTTTGTAAAACTTTTTGATTTTGAAACATCTATAAAGAAATTAAAGAAAATTTCTTACTCAGCTGAGCTTTTGTATGAAAAACTTATGTTTTAAACGACTTATAGTATATAAATGCAATTTGATGCTCCTTATTTATAGGAAATGGAAAATATTTATCTTCATAAACCTCTTATAAGAATATGGAATGTTGGTCAGAAATTAGGCCATTAATATTACAATATACCGATATAAGCACTAAGAGTAAATATCACCGAAATATTTTGGGAAAACGCAGTTAAATACCATGTTATGGATTTCTATTGAAACGAGCTTAAGAAGTTTATGCTAGCGCATAAAACAAAATGTTTCCGGAGATGGTGCTTATCATTTAATATATGTCGTGTAGAAATGAGTTGGGAAGAGGAAAAGTGATTTTTTTTCGCTTTATCCCCAGGCAGCCGGACATCCGGGACTTTCTAGTAGTAAAATCAATGTTGCTTCCGAAAGTGATTCTTAGGAAGACTCAACAAGGTCTTAAATATATGCTCGTTCTCTTTCTCCAGCATTTTTTTCTCCTTGATTTTTCTGCAAATATTTATACATGATTGAAAGTATTCTATATTTTTAGTAAAAATGTAGTTAAAATTCAGTTAAGTAAAAATAGTTAAAGTTGAAAATATCACTGATAATACGTATATAAATACATATATTGAAGTTAAATGGGGGGGGGATATCTATACACGATTATTATTATTATTTCAATGTCAGTTAAATTTTTTGCAAAACCTTTATAATACTAAACTCAGGCTTAGTTTCCATCCAACAACTCTTCTCAAAACAATTAGGGGAGCACATGGTTTTAACAAAATTACGCAAAGATGCATATCAATAAGTAACATAAAATGAATCATCCATAATTTAAAGCCTACCAGGAAACGGAAGAAGAAACCTTTATGTGCAGATTGAAGTTAATAACGTCAAAAGCCAGAAAAAGGAGATAAGTGCAGAAATCGGGATGTTGCAGAGACGTCCGTTTTATTGCCGCAACTGTGAAATTCGATAGCGCAGTAGTTTTTTAAATATTTTTTAAGGAGACAAGGTAACTTGAGAATGTCTAAACAACGTGAGTTACCGGAATCAATGCCATGCCGTGTTATAGGCAGGCTGGAATCCGGGAAAACACAACATAGTGTCGCTGATGATGTTGGAGTCTTCAGAAGTTTTGCAAGGCTGTGAAATTGATTCCAAGAAACAGGAAACGTTAGACGTCGATCAGGGTAAGGTCGGCCACTCGCTGCTACAGCAACTGATGACCGGTATATACTGTTAGCAGCCTATCGAAACAGAATAGAGAATGCTACGTATCTGCAAACACAGTTGTTCTTGGCAATAGGACGAAGGGTGTCCAGCCAAACAGTACGTAATCAACTTCATAAGGGAGGGTTCTATGCACGTAGGCCAATGGTCTGCATTTTCTTGACCCCACGCCACCGTGTGGCCCGAAGAAGATGGGCTACTGAACATCGAGATTGGGAGCAACATGATCGGAGCCAAGTGCTGTTCACAGACGAGTATCAATTCAGTCTGAAGAGTGACACCGGACGTGTGTTGGTATGGAGGGGCAGCGGCACTCGAAATAACTCTGCATTCGTTCGTGAAAGGTCACAATACATACGAGCTGGTTGGATGGTATGGGATGGAATCAGCATAATTGTAAGTACAGACCTGCATATCATTGGAATGGCACTTTGACGGGCCGAAGGTATGCAGACAAAATACTGAGACCTCATGTCATCCCTTACGCTGGAGCTATTGGAGATTCCTTTGTTTTGCAAGACGATAATGCTCGACAGAAGAGAGCTCGTCTGGTGGAGAACATGCTTGAAGCTGAAAAAATACAGCTTATGGAATGGCCAGTGTGCTCCACAGACCTGATTCCAATCAATCATGTTTGGCCCATGCTCGGACGAGGCATTGCTACTCGATCAAGGTCGCCTGTTACTGTCTGAGACTTGGAGTTTGCGTTTCTTGAGGAGTGGAACAGTACTCCCCAAAGTCAGATCTATAACCTTATCGCATACATGTCAAACAGGTGTGCAGCAGCCTTAGCTGTTCAAGGAGACCACACGCCTCATTAAAACTCAAGCATCATGTCTATACAGTAACTTTTGCGTTTCTTGAGGAGTGGAACAGTACTCCCCAAAGTCAGGTCGATAACCTTATCGCATACATGTCAAACAGGTGTGCAGCAGCCTTAGCTGTTCAAGGAGACCACACGCCTCATTAAAACTCAAGCATCATGTCTAAACAGCAACTTTTTAAAATCTTTTACATGTAACCAAATTGTTGCCCTAAATTACCTTTTAATGTTTTTCCCACGTTTTCAAATAATTAAAGATTAATTCCACAGTTATTAGGTCTTTTTTTTCTGTATTATGCATTGATACGCGTGTACTATTCATTGGAAGCCAATCCGTGGCTGTCTTGCACGGTTTTCTTCACTTTTTTGCTTGCTCCCCTAATTGTTTTGAGCAGTGTATTTTCCACATTTTTCTATTATATTAATTTTTATGACTTTTGCGTCAGCAGATAAATTTACATGTTAATAAATAAAATAGTTGATTCAAAAATAAAACTAACTTTTTTGTTTGTGCATCTACAATTTTTCACCAGCATTTTTGGTAGTACGAGTAAATAGGAGTTCTATTATCAGAACCCTGTTTATCCTGTTTAGTCAAGAATTCTTGTGCTCAAAATTAAGTTTGAAACATGGAAATCCAAAAAAAAAAAAAAAAAACTAATGATAAGGATGAACGATAAAAAATAGTTTTCTTAATGTTTGGCAGCAAATTAGTACTTATGAGAATTTTATTTTGTTGGAACTCAAATATGCATACATGAAAATCAAATAAAGTTTTTGCACAGTATTATACCTTAAAAAACGAACATGACGTTGGATAAATGAGTTAAACATGACAAAGATTTAATTTATTACAAGTTTGTGATGGGTCAACGTATTCAGTTTGATATGCAATCTTATGCCCCATGAAACAAAGCGTTTAGGCTTTTAGTCGCTGAAAAGATGTATTTATAATGATGATTTAAATAAAAAAATCAATTAACTTTGTTATTTATGGTAAGATATTTCATCAACTAGTGCTGTAGTATGCTTAAGCCCTCTAAAACTCAGCTTTTACAAACTTTTTAGTAGCGGTAATCAAGCTAAAATGTACCCAATATTTGAGTTTAAAATTAATGCGAAAAATCAAAAAAGCATGTTTTTCTTTTTTCTTTTCAAGAATTTTATTTTCTGAATTTGAAAACGAAAATCAAGTTACTGCATATGATATAGCTTTCAAACTAATCAGTGGGGCAATTCCACGGTAACTTACGTTACATTTTGACCAACTCTTATGCAGTTAGCTCCTTAGTACAGACAAATATTGTTATAAAAACCTTGTACAAAAGCATTCAGTGAAAATGCCAGTCAAATGCAAAATTAAAATGCAAAAATATTCGATGCACTTAAATTTTACAAAATTTAGCAGTCAAAAATAAGGCAGTAACTTACGTTACACAAAAAGGGAACGGCATAATATGAAAATTGGTTCTAAGGCAAATTTCTGCTCTATTACAGCTGTTTTCTTGTTTGAAGTATAATTTATCAGTTTCTTATAATATTTAGGAATTAATTTTCATAAATTTAAAATTTTATTTTAAAAGTTGAATTTTATGAGAATTTTTAACTGGGTAGCTTACGTTACAGTAACTTACGTTACAAAATTCACTTACAAGCATATATTTATTACAAAAACTAATAAATGAAAATTACAGCTTAGTTTAGATCAAAATACTGAAAATAAACAATTATGAGTTAAATTTACAGAAATTTAATGCCAAACTCAATGATCAATCAAAAATATTACAAAACATAAGACTTTTAAATGCATACTGGCCGCTGGTATTAACAAGTTCAGGTAATTCTATTTTCGAATCATGTTTTCTCTTATAATAAATTTCCTCTGTCGTTTCTGGCCATTTCTGATTGGTTCCAACAGCAGCCATTATTTTTACTTTAAACTCGTTTTCTTCAATAATCGTCACAACTCAAGGATACAATGTATTTTCGTACTTTACCACACACCAGTCACCAGCTTTTATCTCTGTTTTTTCTTCTTGTTCCTTAAAATACTAACTAAACGAAACCCTACATTTTGTTCATTTCTTGTTCTTAAATGGTCATTGTCAATGTGCGGATCTTTAGAAATTTTTTTGATACATTTTGCTTTTTCTAACATATTTCAATACTATTAAGAGTGACTTTTATTTATGAATCTGTAATATCCACATGACTTTTCTCATACCCCTTCTACAGCGCATCTTTTCTGCAGAGTTCAGTGGCATTTTAATGCAAAACAAAATATATTTCAATTGAAAGAGATAAACTATTTTTATATTTGTTTTTTCCAAAACATATTTGATAACTTTAAATCATAACAGAAGTCATTTTTGAATAATTCATAGTACATTACCTGCTAAATATTCTGAATGCAATGATATTGTTTAAAGAAAATTAATATCTTAATAGCCAAAAAGAAGCATGTAATTTATAATAAGGTTGTATTGTAATCTTATTAAAAAACAGACATTTTAAGAAATATGAGTAATTTAAATTAAGTAAATACAGTAGTACAATTAAAAGAATTATTAAATAAATTACTTCTATTAACCACATAGGTTTTATTTACAATTTACTATATTTCGAAACACAAGTATTGAAGTTCTACTAAGGTAACTTACGTTATCTGCATATGTGGGTAACTTACGTTACACGTTTTGATTGTAGCACAAAAACTTAAATAAACAATATTCAAAAGAAAAGTACTGTTATTTGCTTAGTACACATCTATAAGATAGAAAATATAACATAGTTAACATTGTATTGCCCTTTCTTTATTTGCTGTAAAAACTTGAACATGTTTTTGGTAACTTACGTTGCATAGAACAGTGCCTTTTTAAATTTGACATAAATCACTTAATTAAATTGAAAACACTTGTTTCATCAATTCACAATATTAATTTAAAGTGTAATAAACAACAATCTTCCCTTGTCACATTTATCTAATTTAAAAAATTGAAACTTATCAATGTTGAAAGTTTGACCATTTGCTACACTGAAAATAAAATACTCTAATACCAAATTCAAAGTATTGCCGAAACTAAAAAACTACATTCCTAACAAAAAATTGTTATAAATAAGAAACTTGTAACATTTTTAAACCAAAAAATATGCAGAACAGTCAGATTACTCGAGTTTAATTTTTTCAACGCTTTTCCACACTTGCATGGAATTGCCCAGTGGTAGACTCGACTTTTCAACAGCAAAAGGTGTTTCGAGGTATGGAAAAAAGAAAAAACACGTTATTAAGGAGAAACATCAGCTATTTGAACCTTATGGGAAAACCTTTTTTTTTAAAAAACATTCTCTACAAAAATTAAACAACCGTGTTTTTCATCGTGATATGTTTAAGCACTGATTTCGGATAAGTGAGTGAAAGCCAAGAAATTCAGCATTGCCTTATGACTTAGAGCATCTCAAACTAGTGGAGATAGTAATCACTAGTTTCATTTGCGCAACAGTTATACAGAAGCATTAAAAGATTTCCTTAGCCAATCATTAAAAAACTAAATATATATATATAATATATACATATATATGAATAAATAATTCCCAATTGTGGCTTGCAGCATTTTTTCTCAGAAAATGTGAGAATGTATTCTGATTCGTGGTTGCGTCTTTACAGAATTTTTCAAACGGTTATCAAGCAGTCCTACTCTGCAATCGTTGAAAGACAAAGAAATAATCATTCCTGTGGCCACAGATGTCAGAAAGAACAGATAAACGAAAGAGCAAGATATTCATAGAGTGTAGAAGAGAAGAAAGGGAGCATTTTATCTTTTTTCGTAAAAAGGAATGAAAGAAAAGAACAGTCACATAGTATTTTTTACCTAATATTTGATCTGATTGCTCTGAATTTAAATTTCTAGGTTTGGTACGTGACTATTTTACTTAAGTGTAAGAGCTGTGGAAAAAAAGTTTCTCTCGAAGTTTTTTAGTCTTTTTTGTTACTTTATAACGTTTATTTTTTAACTTCACTACGTAATAATTGTTGCATGTGATTGCTATACGCTTTAAAAGTTTATTAAATACTAACTAGGGCTTCTACACAGTCCAGTTAATTATTAATGTTACCACCATTAATGTGACCACCACGTATTTTCGACGTCGACGTCAAATTACCAATCACAAAAAGCACTTGATAGCACAATGCAGTTAGGGGTGTACAAAGGCTTTCATTGGCTTTCGGGCCAAGGGTGGAAGCATTTCCAAAATGGCTGAGTTTTTGAGCTGTTCGCTTTCCATCGTGGTAAAACTGTACCGTGCATGGAAAAATGGGACTGTCAAAAATTAGCGACGTGGAAAATGTAGTGCGCCAAGAGCCATAGATGACAGAGGCGAACGACAGCTGCGGAGATGCGTTCGGGTTGATAGACGGGCTACCGTTGAGCAACTGACCCCCCAGATGAACCAAGGGGCTACCAACATTATCTACCAAACTACTATTTAGTGGACGTTGCTGCGTCTGGGCCCCCAAAGCACAAGACTGGTTCATGCAGCTACGCTGACTACTGTCCATCGATGACGAACCATGGAATTTGCACGGCAGTACCGCAGCTGGACGTTTATTGAGTGACAACAGGTAGCATTAACTGATGAATCACGTTTTATGCTCCATCGGGCAGATGGACGTTGGCGTATAAGGCGTGAAACCTCTGAAACCAAACACCCTCAACCATTGCCGGAATGGTCCAAGCTGGAGACGGGAGCATTATGGGCTAGGGAATGTTTTCCTGGCATTCTCTGGGCGCACTCATCATTGTGGAAGGCACGATGAATTTCTACAAGTAAGCATCTGTCTTTGCGGACCATGTTCACCCCTATATGTGCAATGTTTTTCCTCACGATGATGGCATCTACCAGCAGGACAATGCGAAGTGCCATACAGCTGCCAGTGTACGTGCGTGGTGCGAAGAGCACCAGAATGAGTTTTCTTCCCTGGCCAGCAAACTCTCCTGATTCAAACAGAATCGAGAATATGTAGGACCATCTCAATCGGGTTATTCGCTCCATGAATCCTCATCCGCATAATCTAGCGCAGCTGACCACAGTATTGGAGTCGGCATGGCTCAAACTACCATTGAACACCTTCAGGGCCATAAATAAATCTCTTCCTGCACGTCTCGCAGCAGTCCGCTCTGCGAAAGGTGGTTTTTCAGGCTTTTGACATGTAGTCACATTAATGTGACTGGACTGTGTAATACAGAACTTAAGAAAAGTATAATTTTCACGATCAATACATAGTTGTGACTGTTTATTTTGAAATGCACGTGCTTCTATAAAAATTTATGCAATTAAGTGAGTGCAAGTACATGAAGATTTCCAGCATAGAAACTGATGTAATAGAATTTCTATTTGTATATCTGTCTACTTTGTTCAAAGCAAGTCCATATTTTATTTCAAGTCTTAAATATGTTTCTAATTTCATCGATGACGTCGATCACATTATTGTGAACTATTCAAACATATGAAAAAAAAAAGAGGATGAAACAAGTTATTTTTGTAAATAATCTACGTGAAAGTCATTTCATGTAAATTTTGCTCTAAGTAAATCCGCTTTTTAGTACACTATTCACAGACCTTAACTTTCACCACAAACGCAAATGTTGAGCTTTGTGAACCGTAAACGAAACGCTGAATTAGGTTAAAAAGGGAAAAAAGATTGAAAGCTCTGGAATGAGGTGTCTTTTTACCAATCTTTCTAAGCAAAAACGATGTGTTCGAATAGGACTGTTCCCTCAAACATTATTATATGGGAAGGAAGACGTACACAAAGAAAACAAATTTGAACGCAATACTCTGCATCCAAATATGTGCTTTTTAATATTTATTTTGTTATTTAACTTGTTGTTAGGAGAGTTTGCATCATTTAATCATTTTATCTTTTTTCTGTTTTAAGCATTACATATTATAACACAATACACCTTCTTTCCTGTTTTTGCTTTTATTTTACTTTTAATAGAAGACAGGATAGAATTTATCTTTATACTAATTCCCTCTCCTTCAAAAATTTTACTTTTGACTTTTCCTTTTTCGCCCAAGTAGACTCGTTTATGATTCAATATAATGTCCTCATTGCAATGTTGATGAATGATATCTGAAGGGCTCCGGCGTAAATAGTGGTATCTGACAAAATTGTAAAAATCGATTTTTTTGGTGAAAACAATAGTATGTGGGCATATTAACAGAATTCTTATACCGTTTTGATGTTTCCCTCATAAATGGCGACACACGGATATAGCCGATTTCTACAATGTGGCATTGCGTTCATGTAAATAGCGGTAAGTGGTAAAAATAGCGGATAGTGGACACGTGACCGTCACTTTTGGTGGCAATAATAGGAGTGAAATTACGGCTGAATGTAGTGGAAGTGATTTTAATGACTCCGATAAAGACCCAGAATATATCCCTAGTGATGAGGGATCTAAAGTAAAGGTAGGAATTATGTATTTTAGGGTTTTTTTTAATATTTCTGTGCACCATGTAAATAATGTTATGTGCATTCAGATACCATTTTTTACATGCCTTAAGATTACGGCTGGATGTAAACAATGTTATGTGCATTCAGATACAATTTTTTACATGCAGTTAGAGTAGGATTGGTTTGTGTAAGTGGGCCACTGGGGTAGGTGGGTCACCCCCCCTTAAAACTGAAATGCGCATTTGGTTTTTGTACTGATCATGTTATATTTCATCACAATGATTGGTTTTGCAAAAATTTGGGTTTCATGGATTTTTTTTTAAGATCAGATAACTTATGTCAAAAAAAATTTTCAAAAAAATTTTTTTTTGCGAGTTTGAGCAACATTTTTCAAAGGAGTGTTTCAATGTTAATTTTAATTATTTTTTCTATGTTCATCAAGGGTTTTTTTTTGTAGAGTTAAACCTGAAGTGCACACTGCAATAAGAATTTTTATGCAAAGTATTATTGATAAGTGTCTAAGGGGAGGGGTCCCACTTACCCCTTGGTTTTTCTCAGTTAGGGTAAGTGGCCCCCCTCACTATGGTGTAAGTGGGCCCCCTGATAATAATGATGATTTCAAAATGAAAAGCAGCTCTGATGAAGCAATTTCTAAGATGAAATGAAAAATAATGATGCAGACCTAGAAGGAATTGATTCTTTAGCTACAAAAACTGCAACAGCTGGTAACTATGTATTTGGGAAACTTGCATAAAATAAAAATTTAAAGTATTACGAAGTTCTAACTTTACAATATGATACAAATGAAAAAAATGCTGTTAAATTTGATAGAAAGAATAGAAATAGCTACACTTTTTATTGGTTTGATGTAAGTGATGTTAGAATTATAACTGAGGATGAAATGATAATGTCTCTCCCTCAACAAACTTCAAATCGTCGCTTTGGAAGAATAACGCTGCAACTCAAAAAAGCCCATTTTTCAGGAGAGCAATTTTTAACTTTTTAGAAACTTCTATCGCGCTTGTGCTCAAAACTATTGCAACTATTTTAATGAAACTAGCATTAAAAAAACCGGATTTTAATCTCTTTTCTAATGTAGCATTGACTTCAATGGCATTTGAACTAATGACGTAATTTTAAAAAGAGTGAAGGTAGTTTGAGTTACATCAGTGTTCTTCAAAAATTGCTCCCTAGCGGATATTTTTGACACTTTTGAGTTGTAACCTTGTTCATCATAAAGAGCGATTTTTTCTGCACAAAATGATATAAAAATGTCATTTTTCTATTTTTTTAAGTTACAGCGTTATTTTTCCAAAGCGACGAAATGTAAGTAGATATCTCGTTAATGGATGCATTTACAGAAAAGTATTTCCTACTAAAATGTTACATACTTTATCAGGTAGGACATGCAAACCCTTTTTTTTAGATATGCTCATTTTAAATATAAATAAATGAGGGGTGGCCCACTTACCCCTTCCTAGGGGGTAAGTGGGCCACCCACGTCATTTTTTAAAGAATACGATAGTTAAAAATATTTAAAGCATTTTTTTTGGAAATAATGCTGAACTTGTATTTATTAATAATGTCCAAGATAAAATAAGTCAACAAGTGTAAACTTTTTTTGCGTTAAACTTTTTTTGCGTTTGTATAAGGTTTTAAAAACGAACTGTTCTAAAAAGGATGCCCACTTACCCTAACTAACCCTATGGCTGATACGTTATCATAATATGTTGTAATAAAATTCTTTGGTTTCCGAAAAAACTGCAATGCTTGAATTCAAGGGAGGTTTAAATTCATCTTCGACATCAAGCGACGACAGTCAAGATGAAAACATTCAAGAGAATTGCATCATAGAAAAGCAAAAGCTGGTCAGGACGTTATCAAAAGAGCAAACATGGAAGCCACTTAAAATGAAAGTACATAGAAAGCTGTATGTTGAAGCATTTTTCAGAACATAATGTCAAAGCTGCGATGCTCATTGGAATCTCAGACAATTGTGGAGGCCAAAACAAAAATTAATCTTTAGTTTCAGTGTGGCTTCGCTTGCCAGCTCTAGATGAATTCGAGGAAATTTTCCTCATATTCCCACTAGTTGAGCATACTATGCTTCTCTCTTCTCTCTGATAGAGATTTTTCTATAGTAGAAAAATACGTTAGGGTTCATTGCCAATATATCTATACTCCCGATGAATGGGAAAATATTCTGAGAGCTACTCAAAAGAAAACACCATTCATTGCTAACAGAATGAAAGTGAATGATTTTTTTTAAAGGTGTCCAGTATGAGACACTATTTTCAGCAACCAAAAGCATATGAAAAAAATTGGTGTAAAGGAACGTCGTAAAGATGCGATTGTCTTCAGAAGACCTTCGTAAAATAGAGATGTCTAATACATATTCAATCTTACTTACTTCTGTTTCTCTAAACAAAAGAGGAAGACCAATAAACCTCAAAGAACTTCTCCGTCAAGGTTTGGGAAATACAGGGTGGTTATAAATTAACAGGAGGTGTTTGCAGCCCTCTAGCTCGCGAACTACTGGGCGAAACATTGCCAAATTTCGTAAGCGTGCATATTAGACCATGGGATTTTGATTTCAGGAATAAAAAAAAATAGTTTGAAAAATCACCACCAGGGAGAAATTTGGCGCTGTAAAAGTGTATTACACTGAATATCGCGAATTAAACTTGAAAAGATGCTGTATAAATCAATTTCGCCAAGCAAAAATGATTGTTCTTTGCAAATGAGGTTTAATATGATCGCCGTAGAATTTTCTATTAAAAAAAATCACCACGAACAAAATAGCTGTCCATTTAACCAAATAGAATGCAATAATTCGCATAAACGCTTTGCGTTTAGCGATCATCTGTATAAAATGACTGACTGGGAGCATTCTCATCATTCTGAGCGCAGTTGCCTCTTGATGGCTTTTAACTATGCAGGATCGCGCTTTGTTAGTGAAGCTTTACTATCAGCGTGATGAAAATGCCAATGTTACTCTTCGAGAATTTCGGCGAGTGAAGCAGTTGAGAAAAGGCCCGCTGACCATAACAAATTTAAGAAACATGATTAAGCGGTTTAAAATGACTGGATCTCTAGCCCAGCAACCAGGCTAGGGGCGACAGACGGTTAATCAGCTACAAGTTGACGAATTTGCAAATGCTAATTCGTCAACTTGCCAACAAATGCCAAGAGAACAATGCTTTGATGCTATCAAAGAAACATTTCTGATATCGCAAGTTTAAAAGATATGATAATTTTAAAAGTTAGAGAAATCCATTCTGATATGTTACGAGCTGCCGTAGAAAATATTGTGCATCGTATACAGCTCTTACAACTTTAGAATGGCGATCATATCGAACCACATTTGTGACAAAAAAAGTCATTTTTGCAAATAAAATTGGATGCATATTTCGTCAGTAGCAATTCATTCTTCGATAATCAGAATAATACACTTTAACAGCGCCAAATTTCCCCCTGGTGGTGATTTTTCAAACTATTTTTTTTATTCCAGAAATCAAAATCCCATGGTCTAATATGCATGCTCACGAAGTTTGGCAATGTTTCGCCTAGCAGTTCGCGAGCTAGAGGGCTCCAAACACCTCCTGTTAATTTATAACCACCCTGTAAGTAAAATTTTAATCTACCAATATTATCAAACCAATATTATCTACCAAACTATATCAATGAAAACTTAAACACATCCACTGTTGCTGAAGTTTCATTCCTTCTGTATATCACCCGTTTTATACAAATCTACATTCTAAACAAACATTTTCAATATATTTTAATATAAAGTTTCGTTGTTATGTGTTTTGCTCATAAAAGAATTTTTTGAAGTAAACAATGGTATCTACATAGCTTTTTCTGTAAAAAATGGATTATTTCCAACTGAAAAAAAAATCACTTTCAACACTTTAATTAAATATACCCGAGACACACAGCACTTAATTAATGTGCTCACTTCGTTTTTAAAATCAAAATATTTGCTATAGTAATTTCTCGAACTTTTAACAAGCCATATCTTTGATTCTTAAAAATGCTAGTTACCATTATTTACACCCGAGTCCTTCATCTATAGTTTCCGTACCAGTATGTGATACGTGGTAAAATATAAATTTGATGACTGGGGAGAAGTAAAACACACCTTGAGGCTAGAGTATAACGTGCTTTCAGGAAAGGCGGAAGCGTTAATATCGATTAAAAAGAAAAATAATTCCAATAAGAATGACGTAAGGACTGATTAATAATAATAATTAAAAAAAAGTCCGCATAGTGATCCGGAAACATAAAATAAGTAAGCTTACATTATATCTAATTTTTGGCACATTAAATCTGAATTGTTTTAAACAATTTTTTTTCAGTGTATAAAAACAAACATCGAAAAGTTTCTATTCATCCGTTGTATAGTAAACCATTCGCTTTTCAATGTTTAACGCATACTGAAAAAGTTGCAAAATTACCATTCGCTTTCAGAGTTTAACGCATACTGAAAAAGTTGCAAAATTGAAAAGTTTCTAAAAGCAACAATTTTAACTTTCAACACCTTCAAACTTTTTTTCTGTAGAGCACATTAACTTCACTATCTTCAATATATGCTACGCTTTTCTTAATTATAGAGCGAATAGTAATGCTAAATAATGACTTTAGGAAACTGTACGTTTTGTTAGCTTTGTTCAAACATTTTTTAAATGCCTACAGCGTAATGTTCAAGAGAGTCAATTAGCCATTAACATAGACTTATTTTAAGTAAATTTAAAGCTAATAATAAGAAGTTTTTATGACTTTCTAATTTTTAGAGTATTTTTATTACTCAAACTTTTAAAAAAGCTTGACAATGTCGGAAATGACTAGCTGTAAGTTATTAAATAAGCTAGTAAAAAGCCGGTGATTTTTCTCATTAATACGTTGATATTTCAGCTATTATTTCTGCTCAAATGCTTAACTTTTTGCTTCTTCCATAAAATAATGTTTCTTTTTAGGAAAATAAAAATCTTATGATACTAAATTTAACTTTAATTCGTTAAATTTATTAGCATTGTTTTTCAGAATGAAAAATTACAAACTAACGATTTTTTTCGCGCTAAAATACACAATCTGAATAGGGCATTTAAGTACAATATTTTATTACGCTTCAACACTTTCATTTATTGAAAATTGGGCTAGATTTCAACAATAAAGAAATGCCTTATTTTGAAGTCAAAGCAAGAAAAATAAATAAATAATATTTACTTCTATTTTTGCACTGAATTATTTTTTCATCTTATACAAGAGAAAAAATGATTTCAATTCATGACTTTGTTCTTTATTTAGTATAATCTTTCAGGTCGTCACACATGCGTTTATTGTACACGTTTGCAAGAAATCTCCCTAAAATAAGCTGAGAGAAGTCATCAACATATTTAAAAAGATTAGCTGGTTTCCCGGTAAGTCGAGATGTTAAGAGATGTTCCGCTAGTAAACACTCAGTAGATTTAAATTTGATTTTCAACAGAAATGGCAGTAAGCAAACAACAGAGAGAACTTTAGAAGAATAATGATTAGTTGGCAAATATCACCGGTCAACTATATTTTCTTTAGCTACTCCAGATTTTACTCAAAAAGATTTTAACTGTTAAAAAAAAAAAAAAAAAAAAAAAAAAAAAAAAAAAAAAAAAAAAAAAAAAAAAAAACGAACTCAATGGTTGTTTCTGCCAAAATTGGTTCAGTTAAACTGCAAGGTACAGTAAACCAGATTTTTTACGTCTGTATAAATACTTAGATACTATGATCTGTGACGTATTGACGACGCACGCACGATTATTTTAAAACAATGAATGCACCATGCAAAGCAAACCGGAAGCCTTACAACTTGAATGCTCCTCGTAATTACATAAGAAAAGAAATGAAAGCTGCACTTTTTCTGGCAAACGGTTAGGACATTCTTACTCAGACGAACTTTACAACCACATGTTCTCTTAATAAAGCGAAACTTTTGAAGGCGTGTATTAATGAAAGGAGAGACATTAGTCATTAATATATAATTTGATGAATGTACAAAAATGAAAGCCAACTGAATCATAAATAAGCGAGATATTAGGCCATCAAAACTTAGTTTTGCCTTATTTAGCTCATTTACCTAATAAAAACTGAAAACTACCTTTTTTCTGGCAAACTGTTGGGACATCCTTATTTAGAAGATCTTTATAACTGCTGGTTCTATTTATAAAACGAGACATTTGAAGGCATGTATTAATGAAAGGAGAGACATTAGTCATTAATATTAGTTGAAGTGCGCATTGAACAATCGAATGCAGAATCTCAAGAGCGTCTGAAGTGTTGCTGTTCATTTCCTGATCCCGATATTGTGCTGAAATAATGATCCTTTAGCGGATGGTTAAACGAATTTTAATGGCTGACATATGAAAGTGAAGAAGTGTTTCGTGCATTTTGTTCTAAAGCAAAGATTAAGAATGCTATTAGAGTTGATTGAAATAACTTCGATATAGCTCTTTTAGAAAAGTTTTTTTAGAGGATTCCATGTTAGTTTCATTGGTCAATATTTACCAATATTTGAATTAAGTTCCTTGTAATAAGGTCTTAAAGTTTATGCACACAAGTAGTTTTAAAAGTTTATATTAAAAAATTATATGTCTCACGAATTTAGAATTTGAGCAATTAAAATTTGTTTCAGTGATTTAAAGAATGATTTTACTTTGTATGTATGTTTAAATGCATTGCAATATCCTTCCAAACTTTGTGAACCTGGTTTAGTTAGCCTAGATTAATTTTTGACCTGGTACAACGGCGAAACATTTTCTAGCTCTACACTCCACTTTAACAAAATGACCTTACTTCTCTTAATCATTCTTGGAGAATTTTGATTATTGTCAACGACGATGCTAGCAATAACTAAAATTCAGCCCTATGGGAAACTTACCAACGAAATGTGTTTCATTTATTTTTTATTTTTGCACATATAAATCCAGATGACACACATTTCTTTGTAAGTGAAAGCATGAATTGTTTTTGAGATTTTATGAAATAAGTCACTACCATTTATATAAACTATAAGTTATTCTGACATATTTTTCAATCTGAATGGAATATGTGTGTGTGGACCTTTTTAATTTAAACTACCTGGACAGGAGGAAACTGCTCAGAGAGAGCTTTTGACAACCAAGAGACTGTGTACGTAGAAATAAAGCCAAAGCTATAAAATGGAAATTGCATGATGCATATCCAAACAGGCTTCTAAAGGCAGAAACGTTTTTTTACAGAAAAAAATAATGAGTATGACAGTTTCAATTAATTAAAAAAAAAAAAAACTATGCTGTTGATGAGCTTTAAAATACCTCGAATTCAATTTCACTTATATCTCGTGTCTGCTGAGCCCCACACTAAATAAAGGTTGGAATACATGGTTTAACTTGAAACACGAAACTATTTATCGCTTTATGGGCTAGTTACGTTAAATGCAAATTGATGACATAAATCAGGTAAACAGTGATAGACCCCGTTTGCACTGCAACCAGAAAATGTCCGATACAATCCTGGACAGTATTGAACAAGCAATTTTCGACCTGGCAGGATTGTATCGGAAATCTAACTCGCAACTATTCTTTTTTTCCCTGTATAGGGAAAAATTTATTCATCTGGGTGGGGGGGGGGGGGTGTTGAAAAAAATGCCTGCATTAAACAGGCTTTTTGGTCAACATAAAAGGGTTCAATATGATACAATAATAGATATACTGATACTGTAATCAAATGCTATACTTAATTATTTTTTCATAATATTCTGATTATTGTATATAATTAATTAGTAGCATTAAATTACATTTTATAAAATTACTAGCTGCGTGGCTTGGCGTTGCACGTGTTACCTCTGAACAAAAAATTAACAAAACTTGAACAAAAAATGAGAAAAAAGAATCTATTTGTTATTATAATGGATATAAGACGGGACTTCAAACCTTCATTAGGGCATAGCTGTGCCTCGTTGGTTTCACCCGCGTTAATAAGACATGAATCTATTAAAAAACTATTTTTGGTTCGCCACGATATGACATGTTTATGAAAATGCGTAGTAAAAAAATACACGGGGAAACACGCAAAAATAAAATAACCTTTGGAAAAAAATTAGTAAGGCAATCAGTCATATCAAATACGGATAGATTTCATATTATTTAATATAAAGAACGTACTTTGAAGTACTTCTGTATGCACGATACTTTTAGTTTTATTTTCGTTTGGTAGTAGAAAGTACCGACTTTCTCCGCAACCTGATCTTGATAATGCAACATATAGTTGTCCGTGTGAGAAACAATCCTGACGTAAATCTATTCCCACGTGATTAAATGTTTGTATCTTCAACTCTAAGAAAAAAAACAAACATTGCAGAAATAAAGAAAATAAAAGCCAATAGAAAATACAGCAAAATAAATTATGTACCTGAATATCGAATAAACACGCAATCAAAAATCGATTTGCTGAAAACAACTATTTCGTAAAGAGCCATTCGCATGGACTTTAAAGTCAGAGCCATTGTTGGCCAGCGCCCTCTACACATACTTGCCAAAACAATACTTTTAATGAACGCCATCTCTCGAGAAGAGCAGAAACTAATCCGCTCATGCTTTTTAACCATCATTATATTTAAACTATAATTATAACTCCTTACATGTAGCATAATGTTATACAGCCTACAGTTTTCCTGATCGAATGGACTGTTCAGCACAAAAGAATTTTTTGCAATTCGAACCAGTAGTTCTTGAGATTATTCGCGTTCAAACAAACAAACAAACTCTTTAGCTTTATATTATTAGTATAGATTTTCTTGCTAAGTAGTTTTACTCATGTTATTTATAAATTCTTCATGCAAAAGCTTACGTTACAGATTAAGCATTTCATTTTCTTAACTCAATCATTTCGTTTTTACGTTAGTCAAAAATGTCTTACCATAATTGAAGTCTATGTGCAATGTTTCAGAGTATAACGAAAGGATTTTTGAAACATCTCGACTTTTTGCTTTGAAACACAAGACCTTGAGAGTTTATTAAAATTTCCAAACCTGTTCAAAGAAATAAAATAAATTAACTCAATTTTATTTCTAATTTAAAGTGGAGCTTTGCGTTAAGAAATAGTAATAAAATGGTAATTTTAGGGGAATATTTTGCAAAAGTTAAAAACGTGGAGCAATAAAAATGGATAAAACTTCATTATGAGAAACAGCAGTAAATGAATTATTATGCATTGCAGAAAAAAATAAGGATTAAAAGAATTAGGCAACTTTTTCTCTTTATTGATTTAGGAAATTGAAATTAAGAATAATTAAATGAATCATGTAAAACTGAATACAATTTTTCCTTTTTTATTGTATCTAATACAATTTTTCGTAAAATAAGTGAGAATGACTTACTTATAATTAAAAACAATGTGATCAAAGAAGCATAAAGACGAATTTAATTTAGTTCCATTAATTTTCAAGTTAATCAGTATTTTTTAAAAAAACGAGACTGATGTGTTTTTTTTTCTTGTTTTTGTTCTCCTAGCTTATAGAAGACAAAAATGTCATTGGTATTCAAATTTATTCTTACTTCATAACTACTTTTTTCAATAATTTTTTCAATTGAATGTCACTTTTTACTAACGTTTTGAATGATATAGAATTTTTTCGTGTGATGTTGGATTTTCATTTATAAGACTTTAAAATATTTGGATTCAATACATTTTCCGCGAAATTTTGCTAAGCAAATTTTGAGAAAAATACACAACGCTTGTCGTCATTTGATGATCACTAGCATTTCAGTAAAGACAAATTTTGATTTTGATTGAAGTTTTCACTTTGCGAGAAAGTGTTTTCGATTTCGAAAGCATAACGCTCCGTTAGTTTTTGAGGCTGTTTTTTTAGTTTTCGTTAACTTTTTTTGAAATAAACGTTAAAAAAGTATCTGAATTTTTGTGTGGATCCCGATTTACAAAATTCAAACATATTTTACTCAATGGTCAATGAGATGCCAAAATAAATAAATAAATAAAAAACTAATAATAAATAGAAGAAACGTATTTGATCAATACTCCTTTGTTAAACTAAAGTTTGATTTTTGAAATATATTTTTCTTTCTTTTCTACTTTATGATGTCGAATCCAATTTGATTTCGAAGACCAATCCTGATTTTAAGAGTCCTTTGGGAAGAAAGTGAGTATAATGGTCGCAATTAAAGAGACAACGAGGAAAGAAGAGTTGTTTCAAAGAAAGGAGTTTTGCTCAAGATTGCTGCTGCCGGCAGCTCTACAGGAAAAAATAAACTGGTTCTCAAGTAAAAATGTTGCTGAACTTTGGTTTTTTATGCATTTCTTTCGTCCGTCAGAACTAAACTAAGTAAATAAATAAGTGAAAAAAAGAAAGAATGAGATAGCTGGCTTTTAGATCACAAAATTTTCTTTTAATTTACAATGGGGTTATCGAAGTAATTTTGTTGAAAAAATGATTGGGAAGTAGAAAATTTCAGGCATAGCAACGATTTTCCGTAAAATATTTTTGGTCCTTTTTTAAGATAGAATATCAAGTCAATTTGTTGTCCTTTTCATTTTGTCCCCTTTATTGGCGAATTTGTTACTTTTAAATTCAGTGACTAAGTGTCCATTTAACAAGGTAGAAGAAAACACTCACAATATGGAGTAGTGTACAACTACTATTATATTTTACGGAAATGCAGCAGAGGATAAACGAGAAATTATGATACAAATTGAAAAAAGCATGCAATGTGGGTCGGTGTATGAAACAGATGCAACAAACAGAAAATGCGTGTACGACTGGTTTAAATGCTTCTTGAAGGAAAGGAAACTGACGAACCGCGTTCAGATTGACCCTGAGCAAGTAGTGTCTTTGCCCATTATCGTGTAAATGTTATTTCACATACACTGTACTCAAATGAGCTGGCTCCTACAGACTTATTTCTGTTATCTCGCTGCCAAGTAAGTCTTCAACGGCTCACATTTTGTAGACATCAGACTACACGTGACATCTGTACTTCGGATGAACCAAAAATAGGTCTCTGTTGACTAATTCCGGTGTTTTTATCAACAAGATATTAAGTGTATTGCAGCCAGGCCCGTCATTTAGGGGGGGGGGGTCAATTGCCCCCCCGACTTCGGGAAATCAATGTATTGGCATATAAGTGGGCGTGGTTTTTGTCACTTTTTGGTAAATTTTACATTGTGTATGCACCTTTTGCCCCCCCCCCCCCCTCCTGGAAAAATTCGAAATGACGTCCCTGATTGCAGCCAACTGTTGTGATTTACTTTGGGATTGATCAACTGCATTTGGTTTCCATGTTGCTTTCTATTTGGTTTATGCTTCTATTCATCAAACTTTTTAGATGCACCGTAGATAATGAACCATGCCTTTTTGATTAGTTTTGAAATGAGTAAAATTTATTAAAATGACTGAAATATTTTCTCTTTAGCATATACTTTAATGTACTCATTTCTAGGCACAAACCTTAAAAGACAAATCAATGCTAGTAGAACTGGAGTATGCATAAAATAATTTAATGTTGATTTAATTTGACGCATTTAATAAGCTTTTATTTTCTATTTAATGAACTACTTAAAACAACTTCGGAAATTGTACGAACTATTTATTACGGACGCAATCAATAAGTGTTGAAACTTCACGAAGCAATAGGGTTGAATCGATATTTGAAATTTGTCTCCATATCAACATTTTCAAAAATAATGAGTAACTTCCCCTGTTTATGAATTAGCTTCGAATAGAAGTTTATGAATTTAATGATGTAGTTTTCAAGTAAATCATAGTTGTGGTATTTAAACTTTTATGTCTCGAAGAATGATGTTGCTCAATCATTGTCGTCATGGTTTGTTTAAAGCATGATTTATGGTTTGTTGATTATGTAATGACACGATGATTTACAATTTGCAAACCTGACGTAATTTCGGCTTTTGCTCTTTCATTACTGATTCAAAAAGTAACACATATAGTAAACTAGACCTTTATGGCATTCGAGGTTTTCTATAAAAATTAATAGAAAGTCCGTCTCAAAAATTTAGACACTACGCCAATTTTTTCCGTTGCGATTAGAATTAAATTTTATTTCTTGTGTAAATGTACCAAAATAAAAGAAATACCTTCTTATTTATTTTATGAATGCCATTAATAAATTAAAACAAAGATCGTGAGCTTTATTTTAAAATTGAGAAAAATATGCTGTCTCATAAATATAGACAAAACTCAGCTTTTATGCAAATTTAGTGAGATTTGGAAGTTGTTTTTAGCTACGTGACATGTGACGGTACGGTGAGGTGTGAAATAGATACTTTAGACGGGTTTGCTTGCTTTCTTCAATTACTTTTCGAAATGCCGAGAGCTTCTCAGTTAACGGAAAGCGAAGAACGCGTCGCATGGAAAATGAGAGGTGATGGCATAAGTGACATTGCAGCGCATTTGAAAAGGACAAAAAGAAGTATTTACAGAATTCTTGCCAGTAAAGGTCAGATTCAAAGGAAAAAACGACCTGGCAGGCCTTTTTCAACAAGTAAACAGACATAGGGGAAGACCGCTTATATTGGACTATTGCTTAAATTGGACCTCGGGCTTAAAATCTAGTACAGCGATCTATGCTACACTTTAACGGTAGAAATATAAAGTTTTAGGAATAAAATGAATGTGTATGAAGTTTCACCAGTCTTCGAACTGCGTAGCGTGAGTTACGGCATGATTTATACTGAAAACGTGTAAAATCTTATTTTGCGGACTTATACCTAGTAAGATAGTACTAAAACTTGTAAGCTGAGGTAAATTGCTGTTATAGCATGATAATCTGTGTTTAATAAGGATTACATCTATGTATTTACATGCGCGATTGTGATAATTTTTGACAGAGAAATAAGCTGAAGAATAAAAAATGGCATGTTTTCCTTTATTGGACCGAAAAAAGTTTCCTATATTGGACCGGTGGTCCAATTTAAGAATATAATTTTAAGCAAGACTTTTTATTAATTGTAACATAAAATAAGTGACTCATCTGATTTAATAGCGTAGTTAAGATTATTTTAAGCCCACTTTAATACCTATTCACGATATTCATTTTTTTATCAAGCACATTTTCTAGAAGCTGCAATTCAAAAAATATATGTTGTTTTTTTTCTTTTTCTATTAAGTTGCAGTTTCAGGTTGTTAAACGTAGTTATTAATTTAAATAAAAATTTGTGCTGGTTTACAGAGAAAAAAAAATGAAATTCTTCGATTTGTTCAAAAAGATTTTAAAAAGAAACAATTTATATGCTACTAAAATGTTCAATGTAAATGAAGCCGGTCTTTTAACTGTCCAAAAGCCCCAAAATATATTGACGTATAAAGGTAAACACCAGTTTGGAGCAGTAATGCGTGGTGAGCCTGTTATAAGCACACTGGCTATTTGCTGCATGAGTGCAACAGAATTGCTAGCCCCCCTCCCTCCCCATGCTTATTTTCAAAAGATTACGTTCCATGTATGAGCTTATCGTAAAAGCACCCCCTGGTGAGCAATATGCTTGTTCAAAAAAAGGTTGGATCACAAACGATAATTCACACAATTGATACAACATTCCATCAAAACCGTTAAGCCAAGCAATGTAAAAAGAATGTTCTATTAATAGATAGGCACAGCACTTACATAAAGAACATAGATGCAATAAACTTGGCGAGCGAGAGCGGTATAATAATGCTTTCTCTTTAAGCACACCATGCACGTATATAAGGTCTTTATTCAGTCTCTATCTACATATTTTAATCGAGCATGTGATGCATGGATGCAAGAACATCTAATGAGATCCATTACCCAATATCGCGTAGAAGAACTGTTTTTTTAACTCTTATGGGCAAACCACAATCAAGGCCATGGCAAATGTTATGAGTTGAATCCTAAGAACCGGAGTTTGGCCTGTTAATTGACATGTGTTTAATGGCATTGACTTGACTGGAGCAGAGTTAAAGGTAAGTAGTCCAGATAAAACTACTCAAAGTGAACAGGCTACATGTTCGGTGTAAGTTGTACTGTTGTACACCATGTTCAAAAACTAGCTACGACTTAAATTAGTACAAGCTCTGCCGAATCAGCGGATAGTTCTCCTCAAAACATGATTGTCAACTCCAACTATGATTTTGTAAAGCCCGGCTCACATATCACCTTACCTAAAAATTAGAAAGAACAAAAAGGAAGGCTATCTCAGCAATCATTCTAACGCAGTATGAAAGAAGCATAGAACATAAAAAGTCACACAAGAAGAAGCAAGAAACTGCACAAAACAACTGTTATTGCAGTATTTGCCATAGAGATAAAGTGTAAAACATGATTAAGTACATGAAATGCCATCGGTGAGTTTATCAACACTACCTAAGTGAGACCGAAGCAAAGGAAATTCTATTACAAATCCTGGAAAAAAGATGTATAGTTCAAATACAAATTATTCCATGATTTCCTGGCACGGTCCAATTTAGGAAGCGCATGGTTCAATATAGGCGCATATATTCCTAAATTGGACTTTTGCAACATTTTGTAAGATAATTTTTAAAAAATAATTTCCATATTTTTAGAAAATATAAGCTCCTAGGGCGGTTCCTGATTAAATTTAGCTTACAATGCCCTATTTTGTATTTTTGTTTTGCTTCACATTGAGCGACACAGGCCTCCTGTTCTTAGGGGGTCCAATATAGGCGGTCTTCCCCTATATTTCAATTGGCATCTCGCGACGGTTTCTCTTTGCTCAAGATTAAGGCACTGTCTGGTCTTCAAGTTTCAAAAGATACGATCCATAGAAGAATCAGAAACTGTCCTCATCTTATTTTGAGAAAAATGGCTAAGAGCTAATGGCTAATGGCTCTGACTACTCGTCACAAAATCCAAAGATTAGAATGGGCCAAGAAACATATGTCATTTGGAAGTAAGTGGCTTTCTGTTATATTTTCCGATGAGAAAAAGTGGAATTTGGATGGCCCGGATGGCTGGGCTTATTATTGGCATGATTTGCGAAAAGAACCAAGAACATTTTTCAGCAGGCAACATGGTGGGAAATGTGTCATGGTATGGGGTGCATTTGGGTTCAACGGTCAAATATCAATAGCGATTTTAAGTGGGAAACAAAGTTCTACGAACTATCAAGAAACGTTAAAAAACAATTTGTTGCCATTTTGTGACATTATAGGAGGGCCAGACTGTATATTTCAGCAAGATAATGCACCCATACATAAATCGAATTCCACAAAAGCATGGCTTCATAGAAAAAAAAATTAATGTTATGGACTGGTCTGCATTAAGTCCAGATTTAAACCCAATCGAGAATCTTTGGGCAGTTCTAAGCCGCCGAGTTTATGCAAATTCTAAACAGTATTTCTCCGTCGAACAACTGAAAAGTGCCATAGAGAGAGAATGGTACAATGTTGAACCTGAAGTACTACAAAACCTTGTTGAATCGATGGAAAATAGAGTATTTGATCTTATTTCACGTAAAGGAAACACAATTAAGTAATAAGAATATAATTATTGAACAGATTTCAAGCGAATTTTCAATTGTGAATAAACTTATGAGACATGAAATTTAAATATTTTATTCTCTTGTTTCAATTTTTTTGTACATGAAGCAAGTGTGAAATATTTTTATATTTATCTTATTATCATGGTTATAGTAAATAAATAATGACGTAATTAATGATTAACTTTCAGTTTTTTATAGTTAAAAGGAACATTTTGTTGGGTGACTATACTTTTGAGACGGACTTTAATATATATATATACGAGGGCAATTCAGAAACTAACCTCCGGTTGATTGATAAAAATACACCAAGTTAAGTAAAAATATTTTAATATATACATCTTACAACTACATCTTTGCACTATTTTTCGACATAGTCTCCATAACGATTGAGGCACTTATCGTATCTCTTCACAAGCTTTGAAATTCCTTTTGCGTAAAAATCACCCGCTTGTGCCCTGAGCCAGCCTGTGACCGCATCTTTGAGCTCTTCGTCGTCATCAAACCGCTGGGACCCGAGCCATTTCTTCATATGCATGAAGAGGTGATAATCGCTTGGCGCCAGATTTGGGCTGTAAGGTGGATGGTTGAAAACGTCCCACTTGAAGGACTCAAGAAGGGCTGTTGTTCTGCGAGCAGAGTGAGGACGGGCGTTATCGTGCAAAAAAAAACGATACCGGAAGTCAGCATACCACGGTGATGAATAGCTGCTGCAGAGTATCCTTTGGCTGTAAAAAACCTTATAACAGCACGCACTTCAAATTTGGCGGGATTTTCTATTGCAGCACACATTTCAAACTGCCACAAAAACTAAACTAGCGCAGGTACGATGATGTTCACTCGACTACGGCTTGATGCCGACTGACCTGCTGAGCGTGTGAATGCACAGATGGCGCGCTACTCCCCCCACTACCCGCACTGTGACCAATCGGAGGTTAGTTTCTGAATTGCCCTCGTATTATATATATATATATATATATATATATATATATATATATATATATATATATATATATATATATATATATATATATATATATATATATATATATATATATATATATATAAATTATAAAAAAATCATTAAAAGTTCATTAAAAACGAATAAATAATGCTAGAGAAGTGTGGTTTGCAAAAATTAGTTCACAGGAAGGTAGATTTTTTTTCTAGCAAAAAAGCCACTTTTAGTTAAAAATGCCAGTGGTAGAGTCTTTTGAGGACTCTAGTCACAATGAACAGGATGACAGTAAGTCTTTTTATTTGGTCCTGCTATAACAGTTGTTCAGTATGTTTCTTAGCACACTGCATGTCACATCTAAGGCTTTACAATATCCGTTACAGCTAAATGCCAATAAAAGTTCTTTACTATTTCCTGTGAAAAAAGAAAATAATCATGAAGATTAATTAAGCAAGATATTCTAAAGAAATAAAAAAAAAAAATATCAATAAAAATCTGATTTGAGAATCTCACATGCACTAAAAAAAAATAGATGTTGTTTTTACAGTATAATACAGCTAATATTGTAATAATTTTACTGTAGGGTGAGTTCTGGTAAGTGTGTACCCTTTTTTTCAAAGTTCATGTTCTCAAGGATGCTGCTCTGTCGAAAAATCTTGTACACTCACAATTTTTTTTTAGTTTTTTTTCCAGATGCTTTACTAAGATTTTCAAGCGAAAATAATATATCAAATAAACCATAAACATAGGTTTTGTGACCTGGTTTATGACACCTATTCTAAGATACGCACTTTCCCTACCTAGCGGGGTAATTGCGCACCTTAAATTACGTGAATATGAGCAGGAAATAACTTCTGGCACATATTAAATATGTTAGGTAGTTGACTTGGGATAATTCCTAATACTAGAGATCAGCACTTACTTGCATGGATGAAACGCAATCAATGATATCCCACGTGTCTTGCGAACTGTGATTTGAAGATTGAGAGAGTTGTGTCAGTGATTCTTCCTTTGTACTTTTAATAAGACCAAGTGAGCAAATGTACGTTGTTTTTATTTATTAATAATCACTTATAGTCTACATAGTTTATTTCGGTTTAATACATTAATCAGTCTGTGTTTAAGCCAGGGTTCGCACTTACCCCTTCTTAAATGGAAGATGAGACATATGCGTCCAATAGCGTTGTTGAAAGTGCATACTCCTGTGATTTTCTTTAATACTCTATTCTTATTCTATTTGTATGGTAGATCGTTAGAACCTGAGTGAACAATTCGTTTTCTTTCTTTCTTCTTTTTTTTTTTTTTTTCAATAAATACGGTTTTAAAATATTTTTCTTGTTAGAATCAGCAGCAATAAGAACAAACACAAAATAAAGAGAAAAAAAATAATTGATCATGATATGATGCTTGCACTTTTTTTTCCTTGTACATTGAAATAGTTTTTCACAAGGTGTTTCTTAATTTTCTTAAATATAATTTATTCATTACTCCACCTTCGTTTTTTGAATCAGTTGGTTCCTTATTTAGTGTTTCACTTAATTTCATTGCTTCATTTGTCATTCTGGTTTAAATTAAGTATAGCTTATGATCGCTATTTTCAATGAAAAATTTATTAACTGCTATCTAAAAGCCAATATATTTCAGAGGTAATGAATAAAATTGAAATCTTATGCCGCATTCAATGTAAATATAAATACTTGATGGAAATGACGTTGGATTTATAATCGGCTTATAAAAGAGTTATAAGCAAAATTAAAGGTGAATTACGAGAGTCGGATTTTCCACGTAATGGTACACACTTGCCTCATCATAATGGTATGCACTTGCTCCGCATAATAGTACGCATATGCCTCATGATAGTGGTACGCCCTTGCCCCATCATAATGGTACGCACTTACTCCCATCTTACTTTAAAGAAAGGGAAAGTGCGTACCGTCATATAAACAAATTTTAATTAGAGTATTTGATCAAAATACCCCATGTATGTTATTAGTAGCTATTACTCAAAAGAAACAAGTTGCATTTTATGACTTCAATTGTTTGGTATGACTACAAGAGAAACTGAAACAAAACCTTCTCAATCTTTACTTTAGAGTTTTTTGAAGACATTTAAGTTGTCTCTGATTGCGTTTTGTCCATTGAATCCAGGCCTGAATTCTACCTATAGAAATTATCATTAGACAGTTATCTAATATAGTCGATGTGTTGCAGAAGCCATTTCAGGACAGTGTTCATATAATTCCCAGTGGACGCACTTACCCCGTGGACACACTTACCAGAACTCACCCTAATGAATTGTAAAATTGCTAATTTTGAAGTAGTAAACTAATATTGCTCGTTTAGAGAAATAAACTGTAAAATTACTAGTTTCACAGTTTATTATAGTACATTTTACAGTTTTATACTGAAACTTCTGTTGACAGTATTATACTGCTGTTTTAACAGTATAACACAGCTAATTTTATGATAAAATCTCTAATTTTACAGTGATAACCTGTAAAATTGTTAGTTTTACAATAATAAACTGTAAAATAGCTAGTTTTACAGTTTATTACTGTGCTTTTACAGTTTTAAATTGGAACCTTTGCTGCCAGTATTATACTGTAAAAACAACCGTTTTTTTTTGCAATGTGTTTAATTGCAAACTGTTTCATACTCTAACAGATTACTATGATAATACTTTATTTTTAAAGAGTAGTCTTTAGTGTTCTAAAAAAGCGAAAACAAAGTGCAACAGAAACTCGGACTAAAATTTGAGGAACTTTAAAACCAACTTAAGACATGACGTAAAATATGAAACTTTCTTTGATAAATTATATATTTCAATAATGAAATCCAATTTATCTTTCTCATTTGATTTCTTAACGCCAAATAAGATGTTTACAGCTGAGAAAGTACCTTAGGGTAAATACTGTAAGTTCCCTCACAACTATGATAACTTTTATAGAAACTATCCTATTGATTACCAAAGCTAATGGGTCTTGTTTAAATAGACCCTGGAAAGCGGAAGCAAGCTACAGAAAATCATAAACTGCGAAGCTTCACTGCATGTAATTTCAATTTAATGGCTATCAAATAATCCTGTCTAACCTGATAAACAGTTTTCTGAAATCGATATTGCATAGTGACAGAGAAAACGAGGGCTGAGTGATCTTTTCCATTAATAGTAGAATCATTAAATTTTCCCAAGAAAAAACTGACATATTGATTAGTGAGTGTAGATTCCAGGTAGAACTCGCGGGGAAATAAATAAGTTCCTCTAAATGATGCTTAAAATTTGAGTAGCGGATATATTTCGAAATTTTGAGGGCTGCCATTCTAGTAAAGTTCACTCTCGCATTTTTTAAATTATTTTTTTTGTATAGGTCTATAAATATCCTTATCCCTTTCAGTAAGTGAGGTAACTGTGGTCTAACTTTATTAAATTGCTGCCATTTTTGCTATGGAAAGTTTGAAATGACCTTGCTGTTCACTGTTAAAGCTGCGGGTTGCACATGCACATGGCATCCTTTAAAGTGAAACGTAGTACCATCAGCAGCACTCCTGAAGGGTGCCACTTGGCCATTATGGTGCCTTTGAAAATGCCATTTGGCTCCCTGTATCAACCTATAGGTGCCGTATGGCACCCCATGAGTACCCCATGGGACCTCCCTCTCTGGCATGCATTAAGGGTGCCATATGGAGTAAATTCGCATCCATTACGGGGTGCTGATGGTGCTACAACGTTTCATCTTAAATGTGCCATGTGTAACCCGCAGTTTTAAGTTTCGGTTTTATATAAGTGAAATAATTTTTAGGCAACGCATAAAGTTAGGAAAGTTTAAACACAACTGAGCATCGTAGTGAAAAACATTCTAGCCGTCAATGTTTTGTTAAACTATTCATGCATAACTGTAACATCCTCGCATAATTGCACAATCCTCCATCGGAGAATCTTTACTATTTTTATGTTAGCGGGTATTAAAAATTAATACCTCACCAATATCATTTGAATTGAGATTTTAGCCATTGCAGTGTCCTACAGCAATTTGGAGTGTACCGTTAGCGCGTATCTATCCTTTGTGCATTTCGTCGGCACCACGCTAAATTAACGAATGAAAATTCGCGTTTTTCAAGTTCGAATTTTACAAATAATTAAAATTAAATAGATACCTTCGAACGATAGTTTTACCCTAAAAGATATCTTTAAGAGTTTAAAAATTGAAAATAATCAAACACGTTAGGTGTTAAAAAGTTATATACAGTGTTTTGACTCTCCTGAAAAGTGCCAATTTTCACATTCGTAAGTTTAGCATGGTGACGGCGATATAATAAAATTAAAGGTTTCTGTGTGTGTCTCATTGTGGCGCGCTTCCGGGGAAAATGGTAAAGCATAGAAAGATGAAATTTCTTACAAATTAGAAATTTTTACCGACGTCAGGCACCTCGGAGCTCGATTTTCGTTAAGTTAATTTTTTAAAAAAGTTTTGTAGCATTCTATGTGATTTTTGAAAAATTTTAGCACTTTTTACTCCACAGACAAACTTAAAAAAAAAAAAAAAAAAAAGAATAAAAAACGTTTTCTGGTTAGTAACAGTTGTAAAACTACTGCTCACCCGTTTCCATCGTAATTACCGTTTATTGTACATTGTAGAATGAGGTTTTTTCGCAATTGACATGCATTATTTCGAGCTTATTTTCTCATCACCATCTAAAAGAACAACGTGGAAAGCAAAAGCGATTTTTAATTAGAAAAAAATCTGTCCTTTCTAATGGTATTAACAAAAGTAAAATTGTGGTTGATACTAGGGTTACAGCGCATTGAAAACACCACTCTTTGTCAGCATGTGCTTTTAAACTTTATTTTAAAACTTATTTAATCATGATCACTTTCATTGAAGTGAAAATCGTTGAAGTGCTTTGAATTGTTTCATCAGAATATTTCATGAACAAATTTTAATTAAAACAAATTTTAACTATTCAAGCACATTATTTATATGTTTCTTTACATTTTTCAAACATATTCAATAATTTCACAGAAAAGTACTTTTTGCTCATAAGCAATGTAAGTCAGTTAAATTCGGTTACGCGAATATATCTTAATTATCTTCAATTTCTCAGACAATGAAGCACAGGACTTAGAAATTTAAAGCTACGGCGTATTATAATTAATAAGTTATTTTCTCATTATAAAATTGATTTTACTCAACAATGTTTTAAACTTAATGATGAAAATTTTAATGAATAATATTGCAAATAAGTTCAGCAATGTTTAATATTGATTTTGAGTTTTGAAGTTATCGCGAAACAATTTGAGTAGCAGTTATTCTTTGCTGAAGAATTAAAACAATGAACTAAGTTATTGGAAGAAGAAAAGGGCAAAAACCTTTATTCTTTTGAAAAGAGTAAAGAAATAAGAATTGATATCAAATCGATTCTTTCCCATCATATCTGGGTTTAAAGTTAGAAAAACAAAAGCTAAAAAAAAAAAAAGTGAGTTTAACTAAACTAAACGTCAAATGGGAATTTTAGAAAATATTTTGAAGCAGAATAAAATTGAAAAAAAAAAAACTGAAAGGCATGTATGAAGAATAATTTACAAATACTCTAGAGTTAATAAAATTCTGCTTATTCAGCATTTATAAATTTAATGCCCTCAGATGTCTTGCAAGAATATCTGGATGCATCATACAGTTAATTAAATCAATGTACTGTATGAATTAGGGATGCACCGATTAATCGGCAGTACCGATTAATCGGCCATAATCGGCCACTTTGCCGATTATTAATAATCGGTAAAATCAGGCCGATTAATCGGCGGATTTTATTTATTTTTTAATATTACTTTCAAAGTACACCTTTACTAAGAAATTATGATGAATAATTTTATTAATAGTAATGATTATCCTCACACAGTAGATACGAAGTTGAAAATAAATTTAACTTTCCTATTTTGAATAAATATACACATGAAGTTAAAAATAGAAGACAACGTATTCAAAAGTATGTTGGCTTTTATTTTTAACTTCACTAATTGTACAAAGTTTTTGACTGCTTTTCTTACAAATATACACATACACGATTTTCCAACGCTTTTCATATGTCGATGCTTTTCTCTTTAGCATAGTGCTTTTAGATAACCTCCAACTTTCAAAGAGTAAAAGTCTTGAATTAAATTGCTACTAATAATTGAAAAGTTCAATTAAAAGTTCTCCTAAATTGCAGTGGTCACCACAGACTCCCCTCCCCCCCCCACCCTTTTTAAAATTTTATCTCTAGTTAACATAATTAACAATGTGTTAATGTAACATTATTGACAAGATTTGAAAATTGGTTCTATGACATTCGATAAAATTTGGTATCATTTTGGGAAAAGTAGGAAAATGAAAAAAAAAAAAAAAAAGAATCTCAGAAATAAATTACGTACTATTTCTAAATTAAGATTTGTAAAAATAAGAAAAAAAAACAGTGACAGTGAAATTGGTCGTATTAAAAACAATCATCCTTATCATTAATTGGCTCAGCCGATTAATCGGCCGATTATCAACAGCCGATTAATCGGTACTCGGTAATCGGCCAATTTGCTTATCGGTGCATCCCTAGTATGAATCAAAAAAGTTTAGCTTTTATCTTCATGACAGGGAATTCAAAAAAGCACTTATAACAAAAATATAAGACTGCTTCCTTTGTATTAGATCCAGCTTAACTCTCATGGTACCTATGATGAAATAAAAATGGCTCCTTGCTTCTGAAATTCAATTTCATTTGATGCTATAAGGCTAACTTTTGGACTCTGCTGGAATTTAGAAAGGAGCAATCAGATTTAAAAAGTCACAATTTCTTAGTTGAGGATAAAACAAACGCAATTGTTTCTTCTTTAAGAAAGTAAACACAGCAACTGTTTAATATAGTATAGTGATGTAATAGAAACTTCAACGGAGGTGGCAAGTCTATTTTAGTAGTTGTCAACGGTTGATGTGATTCTTTGAAGACACAGTCAACGATTTGGGGGTGGAGTAAACCAACCAGCAATGAATACTTTAAACAAGTCATATAATTTAACTATTTTAACAGTGAAAAACATGTTTAATATTCTGAATTTAAAATAAGCGTCGGGTTTCAAAACACTGTTTTAAAGTATACTGTATAGCTTGTACGTACACATAATGTACATGGGGGACGCTAAAAATGTCGTGGTTACAAAGTTCTCCAAGTGAAACGATACCTCTGGGGCTGCTAGGTCAAGGGTTTGCTCGACCCTTGGTTCTGGTTAAAAAAGAACAGAGCGCCCTTCAGGGCCCTATCCCGGTTAAACCACGAGTTGTGGTAGGAACGGGGGACCCTGGAGTGTGTCGAACCCGCTTAATGGAATAGCAATTTTGACACAAAAAATTATTCTACTAAGCGGGATATTCCATTATTCTGGATAAAAACAATGCATTGTAACGGTTTGGTACAATGAAAATCTATTATATTAAGCGGGATATTCATTTAACCGATATTCTAATAAGCGGGCTCGACTGTATTATACACATATGTATAAACTTCCTTTATGTGTTAAAGGGAGTTTTTGTCATATTGTCTGGTTTTCAGTTGCATTTTGTGTCATAATGTAAGTCATTCTGTGAAAGCCCAGTAAGTGTGTTTTCAACATTAAAATTTTTTTCAGCATTCCACTTTAATTTATTACATAGTAGTTCAAATTAAAAATGGAAAACTTTCAAGCATTCCGCTGCTATTTAACATTTACAAGTACCAAATCGAGTTATTATTTGAAGTATTCGTTTTACTGACGATATTTTGTGTATGTGTGTGTGAGTGTTTCGGAATGCGGAGCTTTGAAGTATTAATGCTATAAAACATAACTCAAATTCCAAGTGTCCATACATCCCACTAATTTCTGTGATAATTTTATTTCAAAAATAAAACAAAAGAAAAAAACAACTTTTTTCATGTTAATTTCTAAGAAATGCTTAGCTTTCTCGAATAAAAAAACGTGAGATAAAAAAACGAGCATGCCCTTGTAAAAATGTGACAAAATAAAAAAATCATTTCAATTTTTTTTTTATTGCATTGTTTTTTCTTCAACTTTGACAACTGATTCCGTATAACTATTTACTGCATATCACAAACTAATATTAAAATATTATTTAAAACATTTTGAATAAATTTTGAAAAAGTATTATTATTTTTTTTCAGAACTTCAATTAATTTAAATCATGCTCAAATCCCTAAATATTGAATACAATATAGGGATCATACTCTACATTATATGGAATTTAAATTAGATGTATTTTACTTTTAAATCAACTCATACGGTTTCAAAACTAAGCACGATTTTAAGTTCCCTCCAGAAAACTCTCTAAAAATTCATATTTGAAATTGCAATGCGATTTATATACAAGCAATTAAGCCTCAGGATAAAGGGTGATTTCAAACCTTTAGTTTATGCATGACTATATGAATTTCATTAAACAACTTCCGTCCTTTTCGAAGACAATAAACATTATAGTATGCTCTTACGGAAGAAAAATGCAATACAAGGCTCTCTCATTTTGGAACATTAAATATGGTTGCTTCCTAAATCTAGCCATCTTTTATAATAATAGCTTTGAGACTAAATTTCGGAAGCAGGTTTCATAAATCTACAGGGAATCTCCAATTTTCCGTTTTGATTAAATATTGATGAAACTCGGTTCTACCAACGATAAAGTTGAAAGCAATTTAGGTTTCCTTTGCTTCATTACACACAAGTCTGCAAAGCAAAAGTGCCACCAATCGCAATTAACCTTAATCCTTATAAATTCAGGAATTATTTTTCCTATTTTACTGTTGAGATGTCGCACAAAAGGAACTCTTAATTGTTAACGGATAGTTGGATTTTGGGTTTATTTACTAAGAAGGCTTAATCAATCTGTATGAATTTTTAAGGAGCTATTCAAAATGCAAAATGGTAGAAATAATTTGTTATTATGAATTTAATCAAACTTAATTTCGCTTAATAAGAAGAAATTTCATAAGATTTTCCCACTGTCTCAGTTTTTTAACTCAGTGTCTCTGTCAGTATGAGGAAAATAGTCAGTAACCCGACACAAGAAAAATGAAGACCTTTTTCTTGATTCCTTCTATATTTTCAGTAGTTTTCAGAACACTAACTCTGCAAGGAAAATATAGTGGGGAGCTCTTGTGTAAATTTTAATATGATAGAATCTTAACTACTTTTTCAATAGACATTTGCTGTGTCTTATCATTTCGAAGATTTTTTTCACATTCATTCTTTTAAAGTTCTAATGATCTTTCAAGTTAAATGGTTTTTAGTGATTGTCAACTCGTGAGTCTTATTAAAAATGTTTTCAGTGAAAATACTCACTCAGTCACGAGAAAAGTATGATGCTAATGTCTTTCTTGTTCCTTCATCAATGACTTTATTGAGTTTTAAATTTTAAAAGAAAAAAAAAAAAACAATATTTTTCTCGCAAGTACAACACTTAAGTTTTGTGTTTATTCTTCAAGATGAAAGACAAAAAAAGGCTAAATAACGTTTTTTCTCTTATCATTCAAACCTTTACCCTTAAAAGAATGTGAATTTACTTAACACATCTAAGCACCGTTTTTTACCTTCACGAAGTCATTTACATAAGCTGCAGTGTCAAAATAAGAAAATAAATCAGGAAGTGACATGAAAACATTTTTAATGACAAAATTATTTCTTTTAAACATCGCTTCACTTTTTACGTCTATTTACGTAGTACGATGATTAACATTTTACCATTACTTAAAAAATGTTCTGCTATTTTAGCACCAAAGAGCAACCTAACAAAGTTGTTCAAAATATTTTTTATTCTTTTTAAATAGATTAATGCGGAACTCATTATACTAGGTGAAAGTTGTTCATCCGAAATTCACAAAGGATTTTTTCAAGAACAACATTTCAAAAGTTACAGCACATATTCTATAATTTTTTATTATTATTTTTTAATTACCAATGTTGTTTTGGTATTTCCAATTTGTCTTTTCTTGCAAAAAAGGAGAGTATTTATTTTAAGATACTTATTTTTACGTCTTTTTTGGGATATACTAAGGCAACCATGCATTTTTCGTTTTAAAAAGAGCTAAATGTAAAGAAGAAAATAAAGAAATAAGAAGGACATAAAAAGGAGCAAAGTTATCAATATCGAAAAATGAAATAAAGAAGAATAAGGAGTGAAGACAAGTTCAGGGTGCTACGTTTTCTTACATACAGCAATGAACAATGTTAACGCATTTGCAAAAAGAAAACGTTTCCATTATACAGGGTGTCCACTCCAATCGTGGACCAATAGCTAATTTCTAAACCGTTAGAGATAAGCATATAGTTTATTTAGGAAAAAATCTCCAAATTACGAAAGGAATTTTGGGTCTATTCAATGTTTTTCAAAAAATCAAATTTTGAAAGAGTTACGAAATTTAAATTTTTATACAGCCCCCCAGTCCTATCAATCATATTTAGTAAAACATTCTTGACACTGTAACGTTTAAAACTAAAAAAAAAATCACTCTTCTACGACAAAAATTGACCGAGTTATGACGTTTTGAAAAATCAAGATTTTGAAGGATTTCGCATACGGTCCCTAAAGCGATCTCTCGATGACGTCATGAAACAATGCAAAATCTTGATTTTTCAAAACGTCATAACTCGGTCAATTTTTGTCGTAGAAGAGTGATTTTTTTTTAGTTTTAAACGTTACAGTGTCAAGAATGTTTTACTAAATATGATTGATAGGACTGGGGGGCAGTATAAAAATTTAAATTTCGTAACTCTTTCAAAATTTGATTTTTTGAAAAACATTGAATCGACCCAAAATTCCTTTCGTAATTTGGAGATTTTTTCCTAAATAAACTATATGCTTATCTCTAACGGTTTAGAAATTAGCTATTGGTCCACGATTGGAGTGGACACCCTGTATACTGCCAGTTGGGGTAAAGAGAAACTCAATTTCAATATTTCCACTTTCAACCGTTCTCTTTTTTTTGAGGAATTGGGTTGTTAAATGTTGCATACTGTGCATGAAATTAAGTTCTCTGAGAGTGACCTGGTTTAAAAAAGTTGACTTTATGACAGTTCGTTTGTGAATGAAATCATGTTTCGTTTTACCCGCGGATGTTTCCTTTTACCTCAAAGATTAGGGGGCAGGTAGAAACACCCCAATTATTTTCCCATGAGGTTGGTGCACGTTGATAGCTGCACCGTAACCAATCAGTTTATAAGCTTACGCAGCTCTATAACAACAAAACCTAGTTTGTGGCGCTTAGCGATCTTCAGAATCATTTAAATACAGGGTGTCCACTCCTATCGTGGCCCAATAGCTAATTTCTAAACCGTTAGAGATAAGCATATAGTTTATTTAGGAAAAAATCTCCAAATTACGAAAGGAATTTTGGGTCTATTCAACGTTTTTCAAAAAATCAAATTTTGAAAGAGTTACGAAATTTAAATTTTTATACAGCCCCCCAGTCCTATCAATCAGTAAAGTTTAGTAAAACATTCTTGATACTGTAACGTTTAAAACTAAAAAAAATCACTCTTCTACCACAAAAATTGACCGAGTTATGACGTTTTGAAAAATCAAGATTTTGCATTATTTCATGACGTCATCGAGAGATCGCTTAAGGGACCGTATGCAAAATCCTTCAAAATCTTGATTTTTCAAAACGTCATAACTGGGTCAATTTTTGTCGTAAAACAGTGATTTTTTTTAAAGTTTTAAACGTTACAGTGTCAAAAATGTTTTACTAAGCATGATTGATAGGACTGGGAGGCTGTATAAAAATTTAAATTTCGTAACTCTTTCAAAATTTGATTTTTGAAAAACATTGAATAGGACCAAAATTTATTTCGTAATTTAGAGATTTTTTCCTAAATGAACTATATGTTTATCTCTAACGCTTAAGAAATTAGGTATTGGGCCACGATAGGAGTGGACACCCTGTATAATCCAAAATCATTTTAAAAGATAAAGCTTTAAAAAATGATTTATGTGCTAAATTTATGTAACGTACCTTCATACGTGTAATTAACTTCAAAAATAAACTTTATGAAAATTAAGAAGAATGAAAACTTTGTTGTGCTTTGGAGTGCAGTATTTATGAGGGAAAAACACATTAAAAATAGAAGTGAAGGTGTAATCCACAAAGATGTTTTTTTTTTTTTGTAACCATTCACGTCACGTGGCAAATAAGGCAAGTTGAAACCAATTAGTTTACATTTATTGACCTGCAGTGAAGGAGAATATCCATAGCAGCACAAGCTCATCGGCCGATGATCGGGAATTCATCGAAACCCGATGAAATTCTCATCGGCCGATGATCTGATTTCGATGAGTTCTCATCGGGAATTGCTCCAATATGTCTCATCGGCCAAACAGAATCCGAGCAGCAAAATCCGATGAGTTTTGCTCGAAATACGATGAGATTTGGAGCAATTTACGAGCAGTGCAGTCCCGTGCCGATGAATTTAGGATCAATTTTGGATGAAAATACGATGTGATTTAGATTAATACGCGAGCAGTGCTGTTCCGTGGCGATGAATTTAGAATGAAAATACGATATGATTTAGATCAATATACGAGCAGTGTAGCTAGTGGCGATGAATTATGGATCAATTTTGGATAAAAATACAATGAGAGTTGGATCAATATACGAGCAGTGTAGTTCCGTGGCAATAAATTTTTGGATCAAAATACGATGAGAGTTGGATCAATATACGAGCAGTTTAGTTCCGTGGCGATGAATTTTTGATCATTTTCTTTTTTTTCCCCCAACCAGGTGCGACTGGCCAACACCAGGATCAAACCCGGGTTATCGTCGCGGAAAGCCAACGCTCTACCACCACGCCACCAAGTCTACAATTAATGAGACCAACACTGCATATTTAATAAAAATTTGAGATTGGGAAAATTTTCATCAGAAAATTTGATCATTACGACCTCTTTCCGATGAAATCTGTAGGTTGGCATATTTTCATCGGGAAATTTGATTGAAAGTATATAGTTTTCCGATGAAACATAGCTCGGCTAATTTTCATCGAGAAATTTGATCGGAAGAATATCGTTCTTCGATGGAATATAGCTCGGCTTATTTTCATCGGGAAACTTGATCGGAAGGATATCGTTTTCCGATGAAATATAGCTCGGCTAATTTTCACCGGGAAACTTGATCGGAAGGATATCGTTTTCCGATGAAATATAGCTCGGCTAATTTTCATCGGGAAACTTGATCGGAAGGATATCTTTTTCCGATGGAATATAGCTCGGCTTATTTTCATCGGGAAAGTTGATCGGAAGAATATCGCTTTCTGATGAAAAGTAGCTCATCGGAAAACCGTGCTCGGATACTGATCGGAACGATGTCATCTTGCGTTACGGGATCAGTTTACGAGGAGTTAGTTGATCGGCCAAGCAAAATCCGATGAGTTGATGCTACTTGGGTATGACACCTATTAAATTTTAAAATCAACTTTTTTAGCACAATCACCTGCAAAGAAAGTTGACGTCTATGCAATTGCTTGGAAACACGCGAAATTTTCAGAATCTCTTCTATACGTTACCTAGTCTTCATTTACTAACATTTTAGTTTAAAAAAATTCCTAATATGTGGTAAAAGAGTTTGCCTTCAATCACCAAATGCTTACTTTTGCCCCAATTGAGCATGTAACTTTTATCATGCAGCAACAAAGTTGCTGCATGATAAAATCGCCCTTTTTTTTCTTTTTTTTTGTGAAATTTTGTCAAAACTGAAAAATTATAATGCGAAGGTCTGATGTATCTAACCCATTTGAATAGGTGTCCGGAAGAAGGGCCTATGTCATGATTTTCTGAATTTTGTTTTTTCATGGAATAAAAGCCTTTGTTAAGTCTAGTAACCGCCTTTGTTAAGTCTAGTAACCGTTGGCTTGCTTAGTAGTACCCAAAGAATCCGATAGATGCCAGGGAAATCACAATAATTGGCACCTTTGTTTTTTCGCTCTCCTTCACAATTTAGAAATCATGACATAGGCCCTTCTTCCGGACACCTATTCATTTAAACGCTTACGTTTGTCATAAATTCCCTTACGTGAATAGCTATTATTTGCAAAGCAAACTGTTTTGTATAGGATGGTGTGAAATACTTTTGCAAATTTAATTGACTTTCAGTTTCTATTCACAGAAAGAGAGAGAGAGAAATGTCTTTTTAATTATAAAAACCAAAATCAAATTTATAAGTGATAATGTCTAAGCACTTCCACATCTTGGATTTAAATCCCGAGAAGAAAGTGCCTACTCTTTAATGAGTTAAATTTCCAGTTTACAAGGACTAACCGCTTATTTTAAGTTTCTTTTAAAAATCCCTTATGTGGATGGCTATTTTCCGCCTTTTAACATGGATGTATTAAAAAATCTTTGTGTATTGAAATAGAGGTTGAGTTCCTATTCAAAAGCAAAAATTTTAAAGTTTATGAGTGATAGCAAGTGAGCACATTTTGAATTTAAATCCTTAGAAGATTGCACCCAATCTTTAAAATAAAATATCGTACTGGCTGCTGTAAAGATATTCAATCTCTTCCGAAAAACGGTGTATTTTACTAGGGCTGTTTTCAAATCTGATATTAAAGAAAAATAAGCTACCAAATCCGTTCTTTTCATTCGAAAACTTCTTTATAAATGGCAGAAAGAGAAACTTTAGCAAACATTTTTCGTCTCGACTTTTTATTTATGTCTCAAATTGAGTTAGTCGATCTCAAAAATACTTTCTGATGCTTTGTAGGATCTCATTTGCATATTTCATTTTTCGCGACATGATCTCATTTAGTTTCTTTGCAATTTACATAGGAAAAGTTTCTAGAGATTGCTTCTTTTTATTGCAGATTTATCTGATTGAGCTTGGAACTGTATTAGATACAGAGATGACATTCAATTTGCCATGAAAACTGATTAAGTGATTACATCTTTATGCTTTAAGCACACGTCATGTTCAGTGATCTCTTTTGAAACAATAAAATATACACTGTTAAAAATTTTCCTGAAATTTTACGGTAAAAGTTACTGGCATCCATGTTGCTAGTAACTTTTACCGTAAAATCCAATTTTACTGTAAAATTTTACGGTAGAGAAAAGTAGAGTTAAAAAATGCACGATGCGAGCAGCTAGGATCGAACCCAAGACGCAGTTATCGCACTTCGCTTCCCTATCCACTGTACCGAATAGACCACACATGGCGATCAGAAATTGAGTAGTACGTGCTTCGCTCAGTAAGTCACGTGGTTTATCAACTGGTGCTGTAATCGTTTCTTTTTTAAGGTACAATTTACTGTAAATATTTTCGTTACTGTAAATGCAACATTTTACAGTAATATTTACTATAAAAGTTTCCTGAATTTTTAACAGTGTAGGAAAGCAAAAAGGATTTTTCGGTATTATAATTCCCCTTTGGTTCTTTAATTGACGAATTTTGAAAATGGTGGGCGATCATTGCTACACTGCAACAAAAAAACTGTTGTTTTTACAGTATAATACTGAAAGCAAAGGTTTCAGTTTAAAACTGTAAAAGCACAATAATAAACTGCAAAACTAGTTATTTTACAGTTTATGACTGTAAAATTAGCAATTTTACATTTTAGTACTGTAAAGTTAGCAATTTACAGTTTATTACCGCAAAATTTGTATTATACTGTAAAAGTATACAGTACCCAAGTAGCATCAACTCATCGGATTATGCTCTGCCGATTATTGAACTCCTCGTAAACTGATCCCGTAACGTAAGATGACATCGTTCCAATCAGTATCCAAGCATGGTTTTCGGTGAGCTACTTTTCATCGGAAAGTGATATCCTTCCGATCAAGTTTCCCGATGAAAATTAGCCGAGCTGTATTTCATTGGAAAACTATATCCTTCCGATCAAATTTCCCGATAAAAATTAGCCGAGCTATATTTCATCGGAAAACGATATCCTTCCGATCAAGTTTGCCGATGAAAATTAGCCGAGCTATATTCCATCGGAAAACGATATCCTTCCGATCAAATTTCCCGATGAAAATATGCCAAGCTACAGAAAATTGGAAGGTATGAGGCTTCCATCAAATTCCGATAAAATGCCAAGCTACAGATTTCATCGGAAAGAGGTCGTAATGATAAAATTTTCTGATAAAAATTTTCCCAATCTCAAATTTTTATTAAATATGCAGTGTTGGTCTCATTAATCGTAGACTTGGTGGCGTGGTGGTAGAGCGTTGGCTTTCCGCGCCGATAACCCGGGTTCGATCCTGGAGTTGGCCAGGCGCACGTGGTTGGGGAAAAGAAAATGATCCAAAATTCATCGCCACGGAACTAAACTGCCGTATATTGATCCAACTCTCATCGTATTTTGATCCAAAATTCATCGCCACGGAACTACACTGCTCGTATATTGATCCAACTCTCATCGTATTTTTATCCAAAATTGATCCTTAATTCATCGCCACGAGCTACACTGCTCGTATATTGATCTAAATCATATCGTATTTTCATCCTAAATTCATCGCCACGGAACAGCACTGCTCGCGTATTGATCTAAATCACATCGTATTTTCATCCAAAATTGATCCTAAATTCATCGGCACGGGACTGCACTGCTCGTAAATTGCTCCAAATCTCATCGTATTTCGAGCAAAACTCATCGGATTTTGCTGCTCGGATTCTGTTTGGCCGATGAGACATATTGGAGCAATTCCCGATGAGAACTCATCGAAATCAGATCATCGGCCGATGAGAATTTCATCGGGTTTCGATGAATGGCTGATCATCGGCCGATGAGATTGTGCTGCTAGGGTATAATACTGGCAGCAGAGGTTTCAGTTTTAAACTAAAATTCACAGATTATTACCGTAAACTAGCAATTTTACAGTTTACTACTGTAAAATTACTATACAATTAGCTGTATTATACTTTAAAGGCAGCATTTATTTTTCACCGTGATGTTTCCAATCACAACGTTTCCGGGTAAATTAGTAATAGTTTAATTTATATTAAAAAAAGAATTATTAATGATATGAAAAATGTTGCCTAGCACCATAGCACTTGATTTCCAAAGGCTTATATTAACTCAATTTAATGTGGTGATAAAATTGTGAAAATAATATTTTTTTTTAATTACTAAAGTTGTTGTTTCAATGGTTTGTTCCTACATACAATGGGGTAATTTCTGATAATCTTGCTGTAAATTTGATCTGGAAAAGATATTGCATACACAATTTTAGTTATTTTGGGTGACATTTATTATTTATTAACTTGGAAATACACTGCGAAAAATGAACTGTTGTTTTTACAGTATAATACTGGCAGCCGAGGTTCCGAATTGAAAACTGTAAAATGAACAGTAATAAAATAAAAAACTAGCTATTTTAGTTTCTTACTATAAAGTTACCAATGTCAGTTTATTGCCGTAAAATTTAGCTGTATTATACTGTAAAAACAATAGTATAATATTGACAGCAAAGGTTCCAGTTTAAAACTGTAAAATGCACGGTAATAAACTGTTAAATTAGCAATTTTACAGTTTATTACTGTAAACTTAGCAATTTTACAGGTTAGTACGGTTACAGGTTTTTGAGAACCTAACCAAAGCAAGAAACAACATTTACAAGCAACTGAGAAGTTCTCATGTTAATTGCTGGACAAGAGGGGGCGATATACTAGTCCAACAAGATGGTAATGTAAAGGTTTTGAGAAAATTGTCTGAAATGCAATATTTTGTTAACTTAATTGCAGCTGATAAAAATGCTCAATAACTGTTGTTTTTTTTTAAACGCCTTTCTATGGACTTCTGTATTTCTATTGGTGATTGCTGATTGACTTGCTTTTCTTATTGATGATTTACTCTGTACGGTGCTGCTGGTTCTTGCATTTTTTCTATTTTTTATTACTTGGTGATGTGGTCGTTACTTGTCCATTACTGATACTCTTTATGTTGTTGTTGCTTTCTTATATTTTTCCTTGACCTTATTTCTACCCGTATTGTAAATTGTGCTTTTATTATGAGCTCTGCGTATTTTACAATTGAAAGTTTGAACACTCAAGTCGTAAATCCCAATACTAATACACAAAATGAGAATAAATATTGCACTATTCTGCATATTAATGTAAGAAGTATTGCATCTAAAGTTGATGAATTAAACAGTTTAATTAATAATATTGAAGATATCTTACTGATAGGAATAACTGAGACATGGGGAATTTTGGATGGATTTACCTATTTTCCTGGATTTAATTGTCACTATATCAATAGAATTAATAAAATTGGTGGTGGAGTAGCTCTTTTTGTAAAGCATGATTTTAAAAATGTTCATTCCTGTACTAAATTTACTTTTATAACTGATTTTTGTGAGATTGTCTCAGTTGAATCTGATAATGTTGTATTTTCAACTATATATAAACCACCTAAAGGTGACTTTACTGCCTTTTTTTCTGTTCTTGATTCACTATGTGATTACTCTAAAGTTGTTAAAAAGCGAATTTGCTTATTTGGAGACTTTAATATTGATTTTTTAGATAAAAATGACTACGTTAATATGATTCAAGACTTATTCAGATCTCATGGCTGCACCAACTTCATTGATAAGCCTACACGCGTAACTCATAACACCTCCACTTTAATTGATATTATCGCTACAAACTTGTATGAGAATTTGTATGATTTTAACCATGAAAATTTGAGCAATATTGATGTTATAAGATATAATAATCCTGGTTCAGCTTACCTGAACAACGAAGCTTTTGCTGGTATAATTATTTCTGATATTTCTGACCATTTTCCTGTTTTTGTTAAACTTAATGAAAAATTAATTTTTAACGATCATAAAACATTTAATGAAGGTAATGGCTGTACTTATCCTATGACCAGGCTTTATAATCAACATTCCCTTGAAAATTTCAGAATTTACATATCTACTATAAATTGGATGGATATCTTAATTTTTAGTAATATTGAAGATAATTACAATGCCTTTTTGAAAACTTTTTCCGATTTTTACAATATTTTTTTCCCTTATACTGCCTTCAAAAAGAAGAACAAAATGAGGAAGTGTTGGATGAATATTGACTTATTGAGAAAGATTAAGTTTAGGAATAAACTCTATCAGAAATTTATTCACACTAGAAAACTTGAAGATTTAGTTATTTATAAGACTTATAGAAATGGGGTAAATAAAGAAATTAAGAGAGTTAAGAAACAATTTTATTGCAATCTATTTTCAGTGGATAAGTCAACTAAAACTATTTGGAATAATTTAAAGAAAATTGATGTCAATGTTAAAGGTGCTGTTCAATGCGATATTACTGGTTTAAGTGATTTAAAATATGATGATGTAACTGTTGTGAATGATGCTGATAAGGCAGAGATTTTAAATAATTACTTTTTGAATATAACTGATAATTTAATCAATACCAATGATATCAGTGCTTCTAATGAAAACTCATTCTATGGGTATTTAGAGAAATTTGGATCTGTTCCTTATTCTTTTTATTTAGGTGAAATTTCATCTGCTGAGCTTACTACGATAATTGATAATTTGAATATTTCTAAGGGAGCTGGGCATGATGGAATACACCCCAGAGTAATAAAATATATTAAAAATGAAATTTCGCCTGTACTTACAATGTTATTTAATTGTGTTTTTTCTGAGTTTATAATACCGAATAATTTGAAAGTATGTAAGGTTATTCCTGTTTTCAAAAAAAAAGGTAACCCCAATGATGTTAAAAATTATAGACCTATTTCTATTGCTTGCATCTTTGCTAAAATTCTTGAGAAGTTAATTTATTCTAGGATTTGGAACTATTTTTGCACTAATAATTTACTTTTAAATAACCAATATGGTTTTACTAAAAATAAATCAACTGAAGTAGCTATAATTCGAGCAATTGATTACATTCAGAAAGAAATTGATGTCAAAAGAAATATTGTACTTGGTTTTTTTCTTGATCTTACTAAGGCTTTTGATGTTATTGACCATAATATATTACTACAAAAATTAAAATTTTATGGTATAAGAGGTGGACCTTTTGATCTGCTTTGTAGTTATTTAAGTAATAGAAAACAGTATGTTTCCATAGGAAATTCATGCTCAAGAATGCTGTCAGTTAAGTATGGTGTTCCTCAGGGTTCAATATTGGGTCCACTGTTATTCATTATCTTTTTAAATGACATCTTCTTATTATCTAAAGATTCTTTAATTTTGTCTTATGCTGATGACACATCTGTTTTTGTTGGTGAAAAGGATGTAGTTTCTTTGAAAACTAAAAGTCAGGTTTTATTAGAGAAAGTTATGTTATGGTTTAATGCCAATAAATTGTATGTTAACTACGACAAAACTAATTTCACTATCTTTCATTGGAAAAATAAGAAAATTGACAATTTTGAACTAAGGTTGATTGGAAAAACTTATCAACATGTAGAGAATATTAATTTTTTGGGGATTAATTTGCAAAATAATTTACGCTGGGATAATCACATTGATTTTGTTTCAAAAAAGATTTCTCGTAGTTTAGGTTTAATGAACTTTGTGTCAAATTTAGTTCCTGTAAATGTTTTGTTCATCCTATACTTTTCTATGATCTACTCAGTTATTAATTATGGTATACTTACCTGGGGTCAAACAACTAAAAATAATTTAAACAGAATTAATGTTTTAATAAATAGATTTCAAAGAATTGTTAATAGGACTAATAGATTTGGTAACATAAATAGAAGTTTTTTAATGAACGCTGAACAAATTTATAATTATAATGTTGGTCTTTTTATGTATGATTCAGTCCATAATGGGTTTAATTTGGAAATAGTGGAAATGCGAGAAATGGTTCATAATTACCATACTAAGCATCGTGATGATCTTTTACCAATTTTTGCAAAAACAAATTTATTATTCAATGGCATTAATTCCTATGGACCGAGATTCTGGAATTCTCTACCAAACAGCCTAAAATGCATAAACAGTAGAAATTTATTTAAAAAACGGTTAAAAAACATTATACTTAGCTCCACTTAAACTTATACTTAAACTAATTTGTGAACACTAACTTATCCTCAATGTCTTGCGTTAGCTCTGAATTTAAGTTTTTCTTTTCTTTGTTTATATTGTTTTTTTTATATATATCTGTATATTTTTTTCTCTATTGTTTTTACTTTCTGAATATATGTTCTTATGAATTTAGATGAATACTTTATTTCCCTATTCATTAATTTGCCCGAAATGTTGTCCCTTTTGAGTGATGGGAGCTCGTCAGGCTGTTTTTTTTACAGCCTTTACTCCCTTTACTTAATCAGGGCTTTTTGGTTTATGATGTATATACTTGACGTTTGTTTTTTTAATTTTGTTCTTTTTTTCTGTATTTGTGTTCTATTTATTGTTGTATTCGTCTTATGTTATGTCTATTTTTTGCTTATGGTTTGTATTGCCTTGATTGAAATAAATTGAAATTGAAATAAATTGAAATTGAAATTGAAATTGAAATTGAAAAAGTAGCAATTTTACAGTTTGTTAATGTAAAATTAGCAATTTTTACAGTTTATTACAATAAAATTAGCTGCATTATACTGTAAAAACGGCATTAATTTTTTACAGTCTAATTTAGTAGCCGTTAAGAGGAATTTAGCATGTATTCCCGGAATTTAAAATGCTTTAAGATATGGGAAAAGTTAAAAAAAGGTTGATGAACATGATTCAAAGATATTTTGAGATTTAAAGTGTTAAAATTTTTTGTTTAAAAAATCATCTTGTGTGCTGCTTAACTGAGGCTCTGGGCTTATATATTTGATCTAATATATAAATTACTGTTTTATAAATATTTTAGAAAAGTAATTTCTTAAAAAAAATAAAGAAAGAAAAGAAAAGAAACTGGATGATCATTCATTTCCACAGCAGTAATCAAGAAATACTCGATTCAGAGGTGATTCATCACTAAAGATTTAAAATATTTTAAGTTACAGTATAATTTTTAAGGAAAAGAAAGCTGCACGTTTTATAAGGCACCAAACTTAAAACAAAACTAAAACTTTTGCCTTGAACCATTTTTTCACAAATTGGATTTCTGCATTTTTCAGTGACATTGCCCCCCCCGCCCCCCATCCGACTAATGGTTCAACTCTGTAATGAATAAGGTGCAAAATCAACTGTAATTTTGTTTCGAAAAAATCTAAAGCAACAGCGTTCTTTAAAAATGTCATTAATTTGTTTAACAAATTATTTTGAGCCTCAAATGTTGTTTTTAACAAAGATGGATCTTTGATTTTTCCTAGTTGGTTAAAAAATTTGAACTGCAGCATTTATTTATCTTCTTTCTACTTTTTACGCCGAGTTTAAACAAAAACGAGAGAAAAAAAAAAGGTGAAAATGACGCCCCAAAAGTTGCAGGTAATTAAAGGCCCCCCTATAGCATTGACATTTTCATTTCGCTTTTAATGTAGCTTCACTAACAAAGCACTGTCCCGCAAGGTTAGAGCCATCTAAAGAAAACTGCGCTAAGAATGATGAGAATTCTCTCAGTCAATCATTTTATACTGATGATCTCTAAATGCAACGAGTTTAAGCAAATTATTGCATTCTGTTTGGTTAACTGCACCGTTTTTATGACCAAATATTTCAGCATAAATGCAGTGATGTCCCATTTTCCTGAATGACCCTTACTTGCCACATTTTTTAAAACATTGACTAACTAATTCCTGGACCTGAATGTTACCAGCAATACTTCAATAAAATGCAATTGCGCCATTTCTCAAATCGAAAAACAAAAGTTTTTTTTTTTTAATTGTGAATTAAACATTAGTTACGCACGGGGGGGGGGAGCTTGGTACACATGCTGTATAAAACAGCATAGATCTGTATCCCTTGTTCTCGAACATTTAAATACGGTTAATGTACCCCTGCAAATGCGGGTTGGCAGAAATTCATATCACAACTAATTTTACGTGTTTACATTGTCACTTCTGCATTTTTAACCCAGAAATATGAACTTCCTTCCGAATATCATTTTAGAATAGGAGTTGTTATGAATAACATAATTACGAATTTAATTTTCTAACGTTAACTCCAACTTTGAAGACGAAAATGCAAATTTATGTTTACTGCTTCCATAATGCCACGTCAATTCTGTTGTAATTTCAGACTCGAGTAAATTTTGGAATAAATACTTCAATTCAAGGTTGCCTTAAAAATAAGCTTTCAACAATCATTTTCCATCCAGTCATAATTGGATTACCATGACATATACTGGCTTTCACTAATCCACTTACATCCAAGCATTAGTTGTCCTTGTTTCATGCAGCAGTTATTTGCGTAAGACAGTCCAAGTCTAACATTTTCCTTTTCATTGTATCATGCTTATGAAATGTCTAATGGATGTATGAATAAAGGATTGTGACCTATATTTTCTTAAACGCAATGAAAAAAATATTTACATGTTATAATTGCTTGATGACAAAATATTTAATACCTATTCTTCTTCATAGAGAAATAATTTTTCAAATTTTAATCTATCTCTCTCGACCTTGTGATATTTCTTTGTATAAACTTCAATCAACTCTAAACCGTTTTCAGCAGTTAAGCTAAATAAAATTTGTCCCAAAAAGCTTTTGCGCATATTTTCATTGTAAACAACAAAGAAAATTTGCAGAGAATAAGACAATTTTTGGCGCATTATTAAGATTATACAATAATTTTACATTAAAAAAAATACGATTTCATTAAACATTTTCGAGAATAGTCGTTCTTCTTGCTTGACAGTAAATTTTTGCAGACATTTTTTAAAGGTTTTAGCTCCATTGAATTCTTAATTTCTCGAAAACTGTGACATTTCCCATCTTTTCAAAGTATCTGTTAACATTTAATAGGCGTTGTTCAGGAGCATTGGATTTTTTTTATCAACTAAGTTAGCTTTTTGTTTTCGGAGAAGGCAAATCTCTTTCCAATTTTAAGTAATGTAAATTGTCTAAAATAATTTGTTTCTTGACAGAAGTAAAGTGAGTTTCTAACGCCACATTGACAGATTCTCGGGAAGATACAATTTGCGGCTGATTTTTATAATGGAAATTCTTTTCCAGATTCTGAATAGTCATTGTTACTTTCAGTTCTAAAGGACAGAGACCCAACGATTGTGTGCGAATCACCTTTGCTATCACATTGCAAGTTTTTTTTTTTTTTTTATCTTCGAATCAATTGCGCAAATGGTTTAATCGTACGTCTTCACGTCCGATCCTTTCATTCATATGCAGGCAATTCAGGATTTAGTACAAGATACTACTCAAAATTGCTTTCTAAAACTGCGCAAAACTATATGGATCAAGACTTAAAATTTTAGAGCTTTGACAGCGTGTGACTTATTACTGTAGCTAGAGAACGCATTTACGTTTTAATGCGCTTTAATTATTATCAAATAAAATAACGTATTTGAAGAAGAAATACTCCCCATTTTGTTGCATTAAATATCATAGAAGAAAACAGCCATAAACTAATTTTTACTTTTCTTTTTTTACTTGTTTATAAAAGTTGTCTGATAACAAGCAGTTCTGGCAGTTTCCAATAAGTCAATTCATCAGAAAGTTTCAGTGATGAAATTGATGTTCTTTTGAGTGACGGCAGCTGTGTAATCAAATTGTTTGCACTTTGTCCGTATATGTCTTTTCTTTCACCCCACCTCCGCTGCCGAGTAAGTCACTGACGTTTCAAAAAACAAAAGAGAAAAAAAAATGTACTATACTTATATGTTTATTTGCAGTCAAAAAACAAAAAAAAAAAAAAAAAAAAACCTCTTGATCAGTCATACCAGTTTTTCGAAAAAAAAAGAAAGAAAAATAAAGAAAATGCGTGATTGGCTAAGACTACATCTAGGGCTGATATGAATATTCTTAAAATTTCTTAAATACATTTACTCAGATGTGAACACAAGAACAAAGAATTTTATTTTATTAAAATTGTTCTCTCGTACTTATATGGCAAAGATAAAATAGCTGTGCGGAAAAATTTATTTTAATAAATCTTTTTGAAGATTACGTTGTTCTGAAAAATAAACGCATCTGCTTTTAAATACATCTTCATTATCTTAGGAAACGTTTGTGAAAATATTTCACAGAAAATTATTTCCTACTGTTAATGGAAATTGCATTTTAAATTCATTCTTGAAAATCGTTTTACTTTCTTCCAGGCAAGGAGCTCAAAATTCGTTTGCATCGGTTTTAATAATGCAAATGAATAATTGAAAACGAAAATTGTCGATCTGAAGTGAAAAAGTCGCTTGCAGAAATGTTATAGCCTGCAAAATAATTTAGCGGTCGAAAAATTGAACTTTTAAGAAGAAACGTAAGATTAGTAATCAGAAACGAAAACATGTTCTTTATTTATCGTTTCAGGTTTAAAAGCAATTTCAGATAAAACTTCTAAAATGTCGGTAAATAACAAGAGTATATTCTTAATAAAGTGCACGACATATTAATTTGTGTAATATTATTTATAGCTTCACAACACCAAGAAAATATTTTTAAATTAATGACCACATAACTATTTATCATTAACTCAGGAGCAAGTATTATTTAAAACCAAAGTGGAAAAAAAGTGGCAGCCAGAAAAAATACACAGATCGAAAAGAAAGCTTTATGTCCAATTGTTTTTCTACACCGCAAAAAATGAACTGATGTTTTTACAGTATAATACTAGTAGCCAAAGTTCGAATTTAAAACTGGAAAATGCACAGTAATAAACTGTAAAATTAGCAATTTTACTGTTTCTTAATGTAAAATTAGAAATTTTACAGTTTATTGCGGTAAAATTTAGCTGTATTATACTGTAAAAATAACAGTAATACTGGCAAAAGAGGTTCCAGTTTAAAACTATAAAATTCACGATACCAAACTGTTAAATAAGCATAGTTTTACAGTTTATTACTGTAAAACTAGCATTTTTACACTTAAGTACTGTAAAAGTAGCAATTTTGCAGTTTATTACTGTAAATAAAGCAATTTTTACAGTTTATTTTTATAAAATTAGCTGTATTATACTGTAAAAACAGCATTCATTTTTTACAGTGTATTTCAAGCAGAGTTCATAGCTATCTGCAGAAATGATATTAAAAGAGAGCAAGATAATAATATCGGAAGAGCAAAATACCGAAGAAGATATTAAACGATATAGACATTTAAATATTTCTAACGGAAGTTCATTGAAGTTTGACTGTTTGTCAATAATTCTGGAACGATTGAAATTTAAAACAATGTTTTTTTTTTAGATTACCACTTGAACCTAAGACAAAATTTCGCTCACAGAAGTCTAATGCATAAAGTCTTTTGTTCTGAAATCCGTTATACCTTCATGCTGCAGTAGTTGTAAAACAAGCTAGTAAGTGTGTAAAAAAGATGAAATTTGTTAAAAAAGGAAAACTTTGCTGAAAACATTATAAAACCCGAGTGAATATGAAATCTTTCTCTGAATCACCGGTTTATACACATTGACACTATTATTATGAAACACATTTATCTTAAAGCGTCCCAAGAGCAAAGCCTTGCACTATTCGATTTTCGATTTCGAACAATCTGAATTTACTCGAAGAAGTGATATCTCATTCGATTTTGACGACCACCTTGAGAATTCTTTCTGAATTTTGTTTATGAAAAACTGTTTCCTAGTCTGGGAAGTAGCTTTTTTCCACCTTTGTTGAGTTCAGCAAAAGTGTCAAAAATGAAATATTTACTTTTTTCTCCCATTTCAAGGATTATGAGAAAAGAGTGTTTCGCCCAGTTCAACAGATTTCGGATAAAATGAACTTATAGCTTTTACAATTTTGTTTTAATGAAATTGTTTTCAATTATTTCAAAAACATTTTTAGGTTTTCAGTAAAGCGCTTGAAATGAGTCATTTCATAATTGCTCGAACTGTCACTTCACGTTTTATTTCAAGGTTCTTAAAAATAAGTTCAGCGTTAAATAATGCGGTTTCGAATTACATCCGAAACCTTTTGGTTCATCATTGCAGTTAGATGTAAAAAAATACTGTTCAACCTCGTTCCAAATATTAAAGAAAAATTCTTTTAGGACTATACTGAACTTTAATATTTTTAACAGTACTTTTCATTCAAGTATTATAATCTCTTTTGAAATTTCTTTGTTTTTCAAACGTGTCGTCTGGTTGCAAAACCGGCTAACTCCAAAATGGGTTTTAAAAATTGCCAAATCTCAACTAACTTTGAATTTCCCCCTTCTGCACCTTACCCCAGATTCTCTTATGGTGCTTTAAAACCTACTATCCTAGTGACACATTGACAACAAGAGATTTGGATCTCAAATTCCCTAAAAAAATCGACACAAAATCGTTTCTCCTGAAACATTTTCTGTTATGGAGATGACCGGTTTTGCAACCAGATGACACAAATATTCATGCTTAGTGAAAAATGGGGGAAAAAAGTTCTTCTCTGTGCATATTTCGTCATTCACTTCTTTTTATCATCATTCTTTTCCTCTTTTTTTTGATATATGATTGGCAGGAAAATAATAGAAAGGTGCTTCTTAAAATTGAAACGAGCCTTTAAATAGCTGTTTTTTTTTCTTTTACAGCTCACTACTCATTGCAATATGGATTTTTTAGGGACTCAAAGTCTTAAGCGGTCATGATGATGTTTCTTAGATATTCCCTCAGTAAATATAAGGCCTTATTTTGTGCCTACGTCTCATGGTATTATGTCTAGATGTCTGGTTATTCCTAGCCGGTTTAAAATGGTTAAAATATGTGTCTCTCTAAACTTAACAAGCTTACTTTTCCTCGTGCAGCATTGCCTTTGTGACACTTGCTATCTCTTACTTTCGATTAGCTTGAGTTCTATATTGCTTTAAATGTGTCTTTTTAAAGGCTAAAATCTTAGCATAAGAAAAACAAATATATTAATGAAAATGAAAGGTTTACATGTTACGTATGGATCATTTCAGATACAATCAAAAATATTTTAGAAATTTTCCTGCGGCACCATTTTTGATTTTGATGAAATTTTATAGGTATTATGTACCAATATTCTGTAGTGTGAAATATTTTTTTCTTGAAACAATGATATTCTTGAGTTATAGCTGTTTATTTATTTTTTTTTTACTCCGCACATACGTAAAATTATTTTCAACGTTATTATTTTTTCTTAGATTGAAAGGTTTCAAATTCTTCCACAGTTGCGAATATTAAACGTATATGAATTCTTCAAAAAATATCATGCAAACAGATAAATAATATATATATATATATATATATATGTATATATATATATATATATATATATATATATATATATATATATATATATATATATATATATATATATATATATATATATATATATATATATATATATATATATATATATATATATATTATATATATATATATATATATATATATATATATATATATATATATACATATAATATATATATATATATATATATATATATATATATATATATATATATATATATATATATATATATATATATAAAAAAAAAACTTGTTCGACTTGACATAACGCGTCAAAGGTTAGGATATAAAAAGTATGCTAAAAGCTTATATTTACTGCAATCTTTTTCTGAAGTTCTTAAATCTTCTATTTCTTCTAAATAGCTAGTTCATAGTGTAGTGTTAGCTATTAGTTCCTATCTCGAGCTAGAAGTTCCTAGTGCTCATTAGTAGTTCCTAGAGCTAACTATTAGCTTCTAGAGCCAGCTAGCAGTTTGCAATTATGTTTCAATTTTAATGCATCACTTATATCACAACTGTAATGTAGAAGCTCACAAAAAAAAAAAAAAAAAGAAAAAACTACGAAGGGTGCTCTTAATTCATACTTTGAAATGGAAATTATAAATCCTTATAATTCGTAAAATAAACATTTTTAGATAATTTCCTGCAAAACTAAAGCAATATAAATTTCTTGTGTTGTCCACTGTCAAATAACAGCCTAGTATTTCTCTTAAAAATAAAGTCGGAATATTTTGCAAAATACATAACTTTATCAGTAAGTTTATCTCCATAGCGTTTAGATAAATGCATCTAATATTGCTTAAACTGTACGTTATCGCCCTATACCAAGGCTGAGGCAGAACTACCTGCAATATAAAGACAGCCCGGTAATAATATTCAGAGACTGCAGCTTCATCCCAGTTATGCACTTATCATTCTGGAATAGTCAACAGCCAAGCTGGAATCAGATAAATTTTCCTTTGAAGTTACCTTCAAACTGGTCGCTAAAATTAATTTAGAACACGAGCGATAGTTCACAAGCAATGGTGGGATTCAACTCGTAAAATAAAATGAATGTGTTGTTGATTTTTCCTAAAAGTTATCTTCCCTTCTTTCCTCTAAGCGGTGCGACATTTTTTTAAAAATCTATCATGTGCATGTATTAGAGATTTGAAAGAAATAGTTCTGCTATGGAGGTTTGATAACTTATTAATCGGTTAATTATGCTACAGTGAAATTAGGGGAAGACCGCTTATATTGGACCTCTGCTTAAATTGGACTTCGGGCTTAAAATCTAGTACAGAGCTCTATACTACACTTTGACGGTAGACACATGAAGTTTTAGGAATAAAATCAATGTGTATGAAGTTTCAACAGTCTTCGAACTGCGTAGCGTGAGTTACGGCATGATTTATGTTGGAAACGTGTAAAATCTTATTTTGAGGACTTGTACCTAGTAAGATAGTACTAAAACTTGTAAACTGAGGTAAACTGCTGTTATAGCATGACAATCTTTGTTTAATAAGGATCACATCTATGTCTTTACATGCGCGATTGCGATAATTTTTGACAGAGAAATAAGCTGAAGAATAAAAAATGGCATGTTTTCCTTTATTGGACCGAAAAAATGTTCTTATATTGGACCAGTGGTCCAATTTAAGGATATGATTTTAAGCAAGACTTTTTATTAATTGTAACATTAAATAATTGACTCATCTGATTTAATAGCGTAGTTATTTCCATCATGTTATTTTAAGCATACTTTAACCCCTATTCAGGATATTCATTTTTTTATCAAGCACCTTTTCTAGAAGCTGCAAATTCTTGAAATATTTGTTTTTTTTTTCTCTTTTTCCATTAAGTTGCAGTTTCAGGTTGTTACACATAGCTATTAATTTAAATAAAATTTGTGCTGGTTTACCGAGGAAAAAAAATGAAATTCTTCGATTTGTTCAAAAAGATTTTAAAAAGAAACAATTAATATGCTACTAAAATGTTCAATGTAGATGAAACCGGTCTTTTTACAGTCCAAATGCCCTAAATATGTTGACGTATGAAGGTAAACACCAGTTTGGAGCACTAATGTGTAGTGAACGGGTTAGAAACACACTTGCTATTTGCTGCATGAGTGCAACATAATTGCTACACCCCCCTCCCTCCCCATGCATATTTTCAAAATAATACGTTCCATGTATGTGCTTGTCATAAAAGCACCCCATGGTGAGCAATATGCTTGTTCAAAATAAGGTTGGCTCACAAACGATAATTCACACCATTGATACAATATTTCATCAAAACCGTTAAACCAAGGGCACAGATGTAATAAACTTGATTAACGAGAGCGATACAATAATGCTTTCTCTTTAAGCACACCATGCAAGATGTTATCTTTTTTCAGCCTTTGTCTACATATTTTAATCGAGCGTGTGAAACATGGATGCGATAACATCCAATGAGATCCATTACCCAATATCGAATAGAAGAACTGTTTGGTAACTCTTATGGGTAAACCTCAATCAAGGCTATGGCAAATGCAGTGAGTTGATTCTAAAGAACAGGAGTTTGTCCTGTTAATTGACAAGTGTTTAGCGGCATTGACTTGGCTGGAGCAGAGTTCGAGGTAAGTAGTCCATATAAAACTACTCAAAGTGAGCAGGCTACATGTTCGGTGTAAGTTGTACTGTTGCACACCATGTACAAGAACTAGCTACGTCTTAAATTAGTACAAGCTGTGCATAATCAGCGGATAGTTCTCATCAAAGCATGATCGGCAACTTCAACTATGATTTTGTAAAGGCCAAGCTCACATATCAATTTACCTAAAAAATAGAAAGAACAAAAAGGAAGGCTATCTCAGCAATCATCCTAACACTGTATGAAAGAAGCATAGCACAGAAAAAGTCACACAAGAATAAACAAGAAACTGCACGAAGCAGTTGTTATTGCAATATTTGCCATAGAGATGAAGCGCAAAACATGATTAAATGCATGAAATGCCATCGGTGAGTGTATCAACTCTGCCTAAATGAGACCGAAGCAAAAGAAATTCTATTGCAAATCCTGGAAAAAAGCTGTATAGTTCAAATATAAATTATTCTATGATTTCCTGGTACGGTCCAATTTAGGAAGCGCATGGTTCAATATAGGCGCATATATTCCTAAATTGAACTTTTGCAACTTTTTGTAAGATAATTTTTTAAAAAATAATTTCCATATTTTTAGAAAATATAAGCTCCCAGGGCGGTTCCTGATTAAATTTAGCTGTCGATGCCCTATTTTGTATTTTTATTTTGCTTCACATTGCGCGACACAGGCCTCCTGTTCTTAGGGGGTCCAATATAGGCGGTCTTCCCCTATACACTTCCTTCAATAAATGAGCCGTACAATTTGTCTTATTTAAGAGTCAAATAGTTATTTTATCCCATTTTCTTAGTCAACGAGCAAGATTTTATTTACTCTTGAAGTTGGATGTAATAACTGTGAAGGAAAATAATTTTTTTTCGAAGCAGTTGAAAAAGAAAATTCAGAAAGAAATGCAAAAAGCGCCTTTTTTTAATCATTACAGTAAAAGTGAAAAAAATAAATTTCAAGTTTTTAAGAATAAGAACTATCAACTCTTTAATATTTTTTTTCAATACTAGCTTTACAACTGATCTAAGTAACTAATTTCATCCAAATTCTGAATTTAAAAAAATATTTATTAAATTAAAACAAGAATTAACTGTTAATTTTTTATACATATTTTGGCTGATATTAATTAATTTAAAATGCAAATGCAAAATATTCTCCTTCACTGTATAGTTATATTAAATTAATGGGAAGCAAACCCTTCTAAAATGCTTTAACCTTTGAAGAATTTCGTCTTTTAATCGTCCCGGAGTCGCATTTTTTTGAATAGATTTTACTAGTAATATAAATACTGGTCCTCGCTAATATAATTAAGTAGAGGTAAAGGAGAAAAAAAAAAACCGGACAAAAGTTGATAGAGGTGACTTAAAAGAAATTATATGAGTAGATAACTAACTTAAAATAATGAAGTTTGCTCTGCCTTTCATATTTTTTGCAATGTATGCTTCGTATTTCTTCGTTAAACTGATTCATTATTACACTTTGTTTCACTCATAACATTTTGAACATTTAGTATAATAATCTCATTATTCTAAAGAAGTAGACCATGTAAGGAAGCGAATTTTACCTTGAATTGTGGGTTACGCATTTATCTCATCTTTATTAATACTGGAATGAGCAACAATAATTAAAAAAATATACTACGACTATTACACTTTGCTTCGCATCCCACTGCAGGCTTTTCATTTTTTTAATTTTAAGAGTAATTAATGCATGTGTATTAAGAATGATAATCTGGATGAAGAATTGCGAAATATAGATTACGACACAATGTGTGGTAAAATAATCACTGTCTGGATTATTTTACTACGCTTAATTGTATTAGTTTCTTTTCACGTCATTCAAATAAAAGGTACCCCATCTTCAATGCTTTTATGCTATTATAAACGCAATTTGGTAATAAAATGAATTTTTTACCTATGTTACAACTCTAAATACTTAAAAACTGAATCATAATATGAACTTATGGTACATGCTGTGTTCTTGATGATGTTATTCAAAATTTGCAAATACTACAACGAAATAAAGAGAACTAAATATTGGACAATATTAAGTAAGCATATAACGCGAAAAATTCAGAACAATAATGTATAATGTAAAATCTGCATAATTTTGCATTTTCCCACCTTTTTTTCTCGAATAATAATTAATGTAAGAGAAAAGTAGTGTTTGAGAGAGTGAAAAATTAGGGCTTAAGGATTATGCTTCAAACTTATCAGCTGAAGTGTCAGGTAGTTCTTTTTGAAATCCTTTTGAACTTCTAGTCTCATCCCAAGAGAGAGACTAGACTATTAAAAGTGGAGCTTTGTCTGCAAAAAAAAAAAAAAAAAAAAAAACAAAGACTCTCAAGGCAGGAATTTTTGTTCTAATGAGGCTTTTATTTATCAAAAAAGGGGCCATTTCCTGAGTTTGAGAAATCCACTTTATTATATAGTTAAATGCAAGCCACGAGGTTAAACGTACTAGGAAAGTACTTTTTTATAGGAGACTGCACAAAAAAGATAAAAACCCTCTAAGTAATTATAGAGTAAATATTTTCACTTTTTCAGGCACTTTGCATGCTACAACGTAAGTATAACTTTCACTGGCAGAGTGTTTGATCATATTTTACTTCACGTTTCAAATGCGTTGTTAATGTTAGTTCACGAACTCCTACATTTCCAGTAGGTACAATATAAGATCTATATAGGATCTACAAGCAGTATTTTAGTAAACTCACCACTGTTCAAATAAGGTAAATGGACTAAATTATATTTGGTTGATCAATGGTAATGACTATAAAACGAAAGCAAGAAAAGCTACGGCTAAAACTTCATAAAGTGAGGTAATAAAATACAATTTTATGTATATAAAACCAAAACTTAGGTTAGGATTTCAAGTAAAACTTAGGTTAAAATCAAGTTCTTCTTTTAATTGAAATACAATTACAGATTCTGAGTTTAATGAACGCTTCAATAATAAGAGATTATCTGTGCATACTATGAAAATGAAAAACACTTTTGTAGTATATTTTATCGTAATTAATTTGATATATTAGCAGATGTATCGCATATTATTAATTGTTCAAGAAGTTTTATTAATTGTTCAAAAAAAAAAAAACTGTCTTTAAAAGACTAGAGTGTAAGCCTTTAAACTTTTAACTTATAATCTCTTAAAGTCTTGTTAAAAATAATTACTTAAATATTCTTCTTTACAATAAAGAAAATTTTTCAAAAGGGATGCATTATAAGTGATCAGTTTTTTGAACTGAGAATTAGAAAAGTTATAGTTTTTAAGAGATTATAAAGTAGTTAGAAAATAAGGCTTGCATAAGATTTTTTAGTTATTTTAATGCTGAAAATGAAATTACATAACCCTTTGTTCTTGTTTGTGATTCAATAGAGAAAACGTCTACTTAAAGCTGAGTATTGCATTTGCATTTGGATCTAGACCAATTATTTGAATAAAAATATTATTTTAAACTAAATTTTAAATTAAATAAAAATTAGTAAAGTTTGTAAAATGCTTAGTACTTCTTCAAAAAAAAAAAAAAAAAAAAGATAACGGAAATAAATAAATAAATCAATAAAAAGTCCTTCATTAATATCTATAGGGGAAAGGAAGACACAACTGAATAGAATGTACATGTGAACTATTGTGGATCACTCATATACGATGAAAAAAAATCTTCAATCTAGATCTACAAGATTTTCTATAAAAAATAATAATTCCAGCATTTGTACTGCAGCGAGGAGGTTTAATTTCGGAAAAAATATTAAAAATTGCTTAATTTCGGTTGGAAACTTTTTGATTCGAAATAATTATTTTCCTACAATTAAAATATTCTAAGAGATAATTTTGTATTATTAAGTAGTGAGTGCTGAATACTATTAAGTATTTGGTAATATTTCATCTCCAAATTACTCTTCTTTCACACTGTCAAATCAGTGAATCAGAAGCAGCTCAGCCCCTACTATGGATTAACTGGCACCCCCCCCCCCCCCATGTACGTTCATTTTATTCTTGCGCGAAAATTCAATAGACTAGAATGAGGAATGCGAACGAAATCGGATATGCTTAATGCGGAGTCTGATATTATTAATAGTAAATGAGACGTTTAATTAATATTTGAGAGTCAAATTATTGAAAGTAAATGGTACTTTTAACTAACGTTTTAAAGTCAAATTGCCAGTAGTAGCTGAGGCGTTTAACTAACATTTTAAAGCAAAATTACGATTTTCAACATCTTGCCATGATATGAAAATATGCATCATTTCACGATTATTATCTTAAGGATACAAATGCAGGAACTCATGCAACTAAATGATTACCTAACTCCAAATAAAACGCTCTTTTAAGAGTTTAAGGAAATATTAAAAAGTTTAATTTTTCATTGATACCCATGACACAAAAATTCCTCAAATTTCTTCCCAATCACAGAAAATAAAGGTGAGCTTTCTGACCTTAAAGCTTTGTTGAGTTCATACTGGCATTCTATTTAAAGGATTCGAGTTCAATATTTTACATAACATACATTTTCCAAGATGGGATTTAATAACTTTGCCTTTCTCTTATTTCATAAGCTTTTCTTTTCTTTCAGCTAGAATACCTTATACTCTTTCGTGAAAAATTCCATACGGATTTCTTATTTGTACTTTGGTGAAATTATGCTCGAAAGAGATTATAATAGAGCCTAGGGAGTAGAGTTTCAAGTTGGCGTTTGAAATCTTTATTTTATAAGAATTAAACAAGGCAGACAAAAACGTTACAGTTTTTTATTTGTTTTTTTTTATTAGTATTACGACATCTTTTTCATAGCCGTTTCATTTTTCAGGCAAAACGTTATTCTTGCACTTTTGTTGTTAAATTCTGTAAACTTTTTATTCTGAAATTAAATATATCTGATATGTTTCATCTATATATTTAATGTTACTTACAAACCTGTTAATTAATGCACCAAATTTATTAATATCATTAATTTAGATGTAAAGTTATTAATTAAGAGAGGGTACCTTTAGCTATTACTTCTAAACATATTTCAAATCTGAAACTCTCGATCTAGCATTTCTATGAAGTCTATATTTTAAACAAAAATAAAAATGAGAAATCTGTTTCATAAAAAAAATGCTTAGGCATTGACGATTGTAATTGTATGCTGAGGGAAAAGCATGCTGATTGCTTGTGCTTCAGTGCTACTTTCACTGTAAATAATGTTTGGTGGTAGTGTGATTTCACTGAACTCAGTGTCTGCTAATTTTATAAGAATGCAAGATCGCCCCCTGATCATTTTCTTTTTTAGTCTTTTCGAAAAGAAGTATAGCCCTTGATTGTAAGCTGCATATTTGGGTTAAGTTTGGTTTCTTGCAAATACGCGATGTGTTTTTCTTCAGGATATGGAAATGGATGAACTCACATGCCTTTCTTTAATTACCGTTTATATTCAACTGCATAATATTAAGGGTTGTCCCCGTAGCATACTTTTAGCCACGGACCCTGACTTCAACGCTTGTCGCGTCGGCTATCACGGTAACAAGATCTCTATCACGTGATAATGCGCTATCCATGGAAAAATAGGACTGCCAGAGCCTCCTTGGAGTTTGGACTTCTATAGTTTTACCACTGAAAGATGGCGGTTGGACTGGAAGCGGACCCGAACCACTCCATTTCCAAATAGGTCGGATCTACAAGAACGTGTAACCAGTGAAGCCTTTCGTTCTCGCTAATCCAACCTATTTCAAAATGAAGTGTTCCGTTTCCGATTCAAGTCTATCCGCACTGTAAAAAGTGAATGTTGTTTTTATAGTGTAATGCAACTATTTTTATGACGATAAACTGTAAAAATTGCTAATTTTACAGTAATAAATTGTAAAATTGCTAACTTTACAGTACTAAACTGTAAGATTGCTAATTTTACAGTAATAAACTGTAAAACTGCTAATTTTACTGTTTATTACCGTGTATTTTACAGTTTTAAACTGTAACCTCTACTGCCAGTATTCTACTGTTGTTTTTACAGTATAATACAACTAAATTTTACTGCAGTAAACTGTAAAATTGCTAACTTTACAGTAAGAAACTAAAGCATAGCTAGTTTTACTGTTTATTACTGTACATTTTACAGTTTTAAATTTTAACCTCGGCTGCCAGTTTTATACTGCAAAAACAACAGTTCATTTTTTGCAGTGCGCCATCTCTGTGTGGTCTCACTTCACCGGTTGGTCCGCATCTATTTTATTTCCCTCCTACCACTCATCGGAAAAACCGATAGAGGCTTCCCCCAATCCGCTACTTGGGAACGCGCTCTCTAGGGATTATAGGCTCTCCCGAGAGAATATTGATTGTCTGGAAAATTTTCAGGAAAGAAAAATCGACTCAATGTAGCAACCTTAAAATTTTTGCTGCTTTCTGAATTAGCAGACTTATGCTATCTTAACTTTGAAAAGATTTGCATCTTAAAAACATTAGTTTAACTGAGCTTCACAGTTTCATTGAATATTCTGGAGGGCTGAGTGTGCAAATGAGAACTAACACATTAACACACCGTTTTGAAACACTTTACTTTTATACATGCAGAGTGAATTCGAAAATTTTAGTAACTGGAATTTCAGAACTCTCTTGAAGTTAAATTATTTTTCACTACCTTTACGAATTCGACTTCCGAAAGAGAAAATAGAAGAATTTCATTTTAATATTACGAAAAGTCTAGGTTAGAGGAACAAACCTTTGCCTTTCGCAAAAAACATTATTGCCTAACGTTCGGTAAAATGATAAAGTCTGCATTTCACATATGACTGAATCTCTCTTTTTGAAAAATATTGCGTAAAGAAGAATTGTGTATGTCCGAAGTATATCAAATGTTATCTGGTTAGTGTCTGATTTTCTTTTAGCTGTCTCATGTTTTTTCAGGAGCGTCAGATGTACAGTTGGATGAATATAAAAGCGTCAAATCGTTAAAAGTGTGGGGGTTAAGTGAAATATTTAAGTTTTTCTCCTACTATTAAGTTACCTCCCGTAAAATCAACAAATTGTAAATTTTGAAAATTATGATACATAAAGAATGGACAATGTAATTTACAGTAATACTTACGTTGACACATATTTTTTTTTAATTTGGCAGTACGTTTGTGCCTTCAAAAAAAAGTGGAAAATTCTCACTTTCTTTCATTGAACAAAGTCATAAATAAATTTTTTTTCTAATGAATTTTTTTTTAAATTTATTAAAAAACCATTCAACGAAGGAACAAATCAACAAATGCATAAATAATGAAATAGAAACTTAATACAAATGCATAAATAATGAATGAAGGAATGCAAATGCATGAATTTAAAAATGAATACGTAAGTCATTTAATAAATTAATCAGTAAGTAAATGAGATAAACTATTTCCTTTTACCTTATTTACTTCCCCATTAATTTTTGAAATGTCTGACACATATTGTTACTTTGCTTTAAATTTAATAGTAAGCCAAATTAAAATTTTATTTTTCAATAGTATTGCAATTAACTTGGAGCTTGATTTCTCATATAAAAATGAAATGTTTTTAATTAAAAAAAAGGAAAATTTTATGTGTTAATAATTATTATAAGTGATATTGTAAGAAAATTAGTAAAAATCTCCCTATCTTCTCTTGTACTTTCTTGCTCCATTTTTTTGTCCTATTTGTGTGCGTACATTTTTAAGTTTTGAGATATTTTTTTTCTTTCAAAAAGTAAATGAAAAAAAAAGCCTCACTAAATGCAGAAAATACATTTAATATCGTTTTCTCATTGATAAGTTGTTTCCTTTTTATTTTACGAAACTAAAAGTTTGCATAAAATTAATCATTTTAACTGCTGAATTGGAAATAATAGTGAATCGAAGGCACGTGATAACTGATATCCCAAAATTAATCTAGGTACAATTTACGGTATGATTTTACACTTCTGAAAGGCTTTAGATGTTTCATTTGCTGTGGCTGGCCAATGACCTTTAAATCAGAGGAATTGGTTCAAAAGATGAAAGAAAAAAAATTGCCACCAGTTACTTTCAGAATCGTTTAACTATCATTAATTTTGTCTAACCAGATTGCAACGTCCTACTTTTTTCCTTCTTTCTAGAATTGTTCTTTGGATTATATTCATTTTTGAACGGCTAATATACGAGAATAAAAATGTTTTATGGTGAAAACAATGCGGAAGGAATTCCAACAAAAATTCCTTAAATACTTAGAGATTAAAAGTAAGAAGCTTTTTCGCTGGAGAAATACATGTTGTCGGGCAAACAAAATTAGGCGGTTACTATCGCAACGAGGGATAAAGCACTTATCCTTCACGGAAGGTTGTAATTCATATCATAGACAAGAATAAAATTTTAGACACTTGACCACATTGTTGCTGTGGTTCGTGATAAAAATGCTGAATAAAAGAAAAATGAAATTTTTCTGTCCTTTACTGTTTTTTTTTTTTTTTTTTTTAGATTCTGTTATTAATGTATGGTTTTTTTTTTAGTACCATTCCCGAAAATACTGCTTGTCAAGTTCAACACATTAAATGTTGATTTGCCTACATTACATCACGGTCTGGAACGGTGTGCGATATTTTGAAGGGGTTTTGTTTGCTTGAAATACAATGTTTTTTCTTCTTTTAGACGGAATGCACTATTTGAAAATAGTATTGTTTTGCTAAAGCCTTTTGATAAAACTTTTCAATGAGTGATGGAACTTTTTCCAAAAAGCCCATTAAAAAAAATGAAGAAAATAACTTCCACTTTTAAGTTGAACAGGTTTCACACGTATTTAAAAAAGTACCGATTTTCTCGCAATCAACAGTGATATACCATAATTAGCCAGAGAAGCATTTGCTTAAACCTAACCTACGAATTGTAAATATTCTCGTTAAGTATCAACATAACCAACTTGTGCGATGATAAATCATTGTTAAATTATTAACTACAAACATTATCAAGCCAATTAAACTGATAATGTGGTTTAGAAATTCAACATACATTACTAAAAAATATTATTGCAAAATCATATATCTTTATAAGTAGCTGAACATATTTCTAATAGAAAGAAAGGGAATTCTTACAAAAAACGAGATGGCCGTGTTATATTCTTAAATGCAAAAGTAAAAGGAACATACTACATCAAATCGCTTGAATATTGATTATATCAAATTAAGAAAACATTTTGGATGAGTTTGTAGACATAATAACAGGAAATTTATCAAACTGTGTGGGTGATGAATTTGCTCTCACTATTTAGCGATTAGAAAATCGATTTTCTGACACTTCGTAACTAATTTAACATCGATAAAAAGAATAAAACCACCATTTCCTCATAGCTTAAGTAAATGGTAAAATAACAGTTTCGTTGAACTCGAATTAGTTACTTTCTCAACTTGTTTCCTTCACTTTAGACGGCCGTTTGTTACATTTAGGAAAATTTTCGTTTAAGATTAGATGGCACAATAGAGTTCAATTTTGCCTAAGAATTTAAACCCCTTTTTTAGCAATCATTCCTCAGTCAAAAAATTTGAAAATTTTTATTTCATCAATCAAAACCATTTCGATAAGTTGGAACCGCTTTTTTTCAGTTTCTCAATCAAATTTATTTCTAAAAAAGAGCGCTTATGAAGGCCTTGAAAATATTTTGTATTTGCTTCATTTTTTTAATTCAACAAAGGCAGGAAATTATTGCTTTATAATGTATCTTAATCATATTAATAGATTAAATATAAACGCAGGCACGAAATAAAGTATTTTTCTACTTTTTTACTTCTAAGGTATATTATAAGAATACAAAAAAAAAAAAAAAAAAAACAGTTGCAATAAGAATACTTATAAATTTTCGAAAAGCCTTAAATAAATTCATATTCAGCAGCTCCTGGTGCGAGAAAAACAAGAAGTACCGTTGAATGTTTAACATGAAAAGAAATGTCATAACTTTAAACATGGAAGTTTCTCAAAAAGAGTACACCGACTCATTTACTATTTATTTTAATAGCTTAATGTAGACCATCACATTTTCATATGCACTTCAGAAAGCTTCAGTTTCAAAAACAGTATCGCTGAACAGACAATCGATTAAATATTTTAAAAACATTATTGCCTTAAAAGTACGTTGAACGTATAAGTTTTCCGTTTGTACCTGAAAGGGAGGGAATTAAGAGTATAACCGTTGTTTACTCTATTAAGTAGATTTAATTTTTATCGATTCGATTTCCCCACATCGGAATTTTTTTTTTTTTGATACTTAAACTTTCTAAAGGTATTTTTATAAATTCCAACAAGGAATTCATTTATAGCTTTTTACTTAGTTTGCATATTTTTTTCATTAAATTTTCGTAATTCATTTTATAAAACTCCGCTTCTACGAAAAAAAGTACCGTGAAAAAAATCTGTTTCAAAATAAACTCAATTTAATGCTTTAGTGAACTTTTTTTGAAAGATATTTCTATGGGGAATAAAAGCACAATTTAAAACTAAGAGAGTAAAAACGACAATTTTTTTTTGCCACAAAATGTTAAAAGCGCAAAAAACGATTATGTTAAAACATTATTCATTTTTAAAAATAGGGGAGACCGGTGCTAGTTGGTATAGTTTTTACTTCTCAATTTTTTTCTGCTGTAGTTATGGTAAAAGTAATTTATGCCTCTGATAGGGTAACATTTTGGCTACAAAAAACACTAGGAACATCATCTAAAGTTCACTGGGAAACTCGTGAAAAATATATATCGAAGGCTCTTTAACAATGCCAACTTACCCCAGAGTCGGGGTAAGTTGGAAGATGCATCGGGGTATGTTGGCATAACATTGTTTGAAATGATAAAATTGCAGCAATATAACATTTTTTATTTTTTAAATATTTATCCAAATAGATTATTAGGTAATGTGTCAAAACAAAGTTTTAAAAATATGTTTGAGCATTGTAGGTAAGTTATAAATGTTTCATGTCAACTGCAAAGATCGGTTCTTACTCATCTGAATGGAGAGATAATCTCCCTCAGCACTTTGTTGTTGGGGGTACCAGATTGCGTCGGGTGGCTCTGGTCACTTCCAATACTTTATAGTTTTCACCATGGTGGCGACTGAAAAGTCCTCGTTATCGACTTTAAATATTTGCCCTGGATATTTGCGAGCCCCATGCTTCACTACCCCATACTGACCTAATCAGCTTCAACAGCAGCATTTAATGCTTTGCCATCTGCAGTGGGGAGGCAGTGCAGGAAGGTTGGGGCAGATGAGATCCAGAAGAAATGACTCATCTTTATTCTTATCATTGTACTCAGGGAACAAGAAATCATTGCTGTCCTCACTATCAGCATACTGTATACAATCAGAGAATGGCTCATCAGATTCAGTGCTTCTAATATCTTCCTTCTTTGAGCGTTTCTTTGCAATATTTGATTTTGTAGTCATGGTTTTTGTTCTCTTTCTTTTTCCCTTCAACGTAAAGTGTTTTTATTTCATTTTCTCAGCTTTTCCTTTTTCCAGTTCATTTTCAGCTGGAGTGTCGTTTCGGATTTTACAGTGTCTCCTATTTTTACCTTTGGTTGTCCGTTTTCGTGGCCCTACTTTTGGAAAAGGCTCAATATCTTCAAGAGTCACAAGTCGACATGTTTCGTAGGAGCGAGTTGCACTAGTGGGGATTGAAGGTACACTCCATTCAACGTTAGCAATTAAGACACTTTTAACACTAGTATTACCAGTAGTAGGAACATTTTCAACACCAGCATTACCCATACTTAATTCTTACATATGATAATTATTATATTATTAATAGAATATATTAGTTTTAAATTTGTTTTTCCCCTTAAAATAGCAAAACTTTTCTTAAAATGTGCAGTGCTGATGCAAAATCTATTAACAGCGCAAACAAAAAATGATGCGACTCTTCTGGAGAAGTAAATTTATATCTTTTTCGTTCATTTTCTACAGCTACATGGTTTCAAGCTCACTAATTTAAACAATAATTAAAGCACTCTGCATGTATTTTTTTATTACTAATAAGATTATTTTAATATGAAATTTATTTTCCTGTACAATAACTAAAGCTTTACTCTAATTGTACAGTAATGAAAACTATTAACTCTGCAGCGAAAATTGGTGCAGACATCTTTTTCCAGAAACGTAAATTGATGTACACTGGTATTCCAAAATAAGTGGTATAACATTGCTTATGCAAATAATACAAGTAGGGAACAAATCAGATTTATGCCATACAATCAGCAGTTTCTTTAACAAATGACAAGTGTCTTGTAGGGATTGTAGATAATTTTAGATTTAGTAAGACACATCTGTTGCAATGGCAGGTAATCGTGATTTGAGTGAGTTAGAGTAAAGTGTTGTAGTTGGCTCGCTAGCGATGAGATATTGAATCTCAGAGGTGTCAATGAAATTTTTTTTTTCTTACGGACAATTTTTGATTTTATCGTGAACATAAATATTCCGATAAAGCCTTGAATCGCAGACGTGTCGGTGACCGAAAAAAGAGTGCTAAAGAAGGAGGTCAATAACAGCTGACGAGAATGATTAAAATTGACAGACGAGAAACGCTCACTCATTTTGTTTCAGATTTCAATACAGGAGTGTTAACAAGTACTAAAGTTCAAACTATTCAACGGACCAACACGGAATTGGGCTCTTCAGTGTGTCTTTTGCTCAATTTATACCGTCACGTTTTTACGAGTACACTTATTAAAGTATTAATTAAGGCTCACATATTACGCATCAGTACAGAACTTTTCCATTCGAAATAAATAATTTTTCAAAAACGTCGATAAATCAATAGAGTGGTGAGTTGCTGAAACAAAGCACTATGTACAATGTTTAAAGAAAATATTTTTCCTATGTTATCACAGCCGCATAGAGTGTCTACACATCAACTATTCATTGTATACAGTCTTGGTGTTCCCTCTCGGTTTTATTAATTTTTCATGTTTTTCACTTTCTAAAACTAGGGCCAAAAACTCCATGGAGTAAAGCTTTAACAATACTCTTTCAAATAAACATTTATTTTTCTTCATTCCCAAGAGAAATGCTTTCTGGTATTAGATTTCTCATTTCATACGCATTATATTCACTACGAAAAGATATCTTATTCGTTATTGATGAGTGCCAAGAGAAATGCGCTAGGAGTTCCGCGTTTGAAAAATAGCTTTAGGTGCCCGGAAACGTTTCAAGACTTTGATTTCCTTATGACACCAGTAGAAATGATAAAAATGAAATATTTACCGTTTTGTTTCAAGAATTAAGACTGAAAGATATATATTTGCCAGTATATAAAAGGATTATGCTGCTTGTGACATATGTTATATGAGAAGAGAAAACGAAAAGTGCATCCAACTTTTCAATTTTCATTGTTTGAAGATAAAGTAGAGGTTTTAAATTGTATAGTTTTTTGGCATATTGAATCGACTAGAAAGCTTTATGATGTTTTTTCCTCCATCTTTCAGTTAAATCAGGTGGTTTTAAAAAAATTGTTCACTAGAGATTTTAATTTTCTTAGGTTTCTAAAATGAAATAAACATTTTACTATGAAATAGAGCTTGCTGTGTTTAAAAAAAAAAACCTTAGTATTGTCAAATAAATAAAAATATAATTATAATAACTAGTCCGCAACAAGAAACTTCATTTCAAAATAAACTTTTTTTTTAAATTTACGCTAAAAGTATGGCACATAAGTTCCGAGAAGTTGTGCATATTACTTACGTCAGAGTTAAAAAAACCTCAAATCAGAGAAACCTGGTTAAAAATTTTAACATTCGAACTGAAATTGGACCTGGATCTGATTAAATTGAAGACTGGCAGATTAGGGCATTAATAAGCAAAAATCAAGAAAATAATAATAAAAGACTAAAACTTTGGTTTAAAAAAAAATAAATAAAATAAATACGTAAAAAATAGGAAAAATATCTTTTATTAAGGAAGAATTGTGACTGCACTCGGTGTTAATTAGAAAACAAAATAGTGCAGCAAGCACTCGCCGTAAGAGATATCAGGTGAAATATATACAAAACAAAAGCAAACACAACTTATAAATTAACTAATATCATCTGTTTAGAACAGAAGTTTCCTACTAGCATTAAGGGCTTAATTTAAGTGAAAAGCTGTCAAGCAGAACACTGGGCTAAATTTATAGGTAATATGAGCAATTTTTGCAGGCTCTAACCAACATGAAAGCGCGAATAGACTAAAAACATACTACGTTTATACTAATAATATTGAAAATGAAAAAAAAAATTAAATAATGAGGAAAATAATTTCTTATTTTACATACATTCAACTTCCAATGAATAAATGAATTGTACATATAAATAAATTGTTTCAAAAATGTTTTTTGCCTAGTTACACGTTTAGTAGAAAATTAAATAAGCAAAAAAAACGCAATTAATCATTTCACAGTAGTTTCTAAAGCAAGATTAAGGCAGATTTTCAATACTACATATGTCCCTCGAGCACCATTTCCAGCATAATTAAGAAGAAAGACTCCCTTACTGCGCATCAATATTTGTTTACAACAGCAAGACGAAGAGCAAATTAAAATTAATTTCATAAGATTTGAGCTTTTTTTTTTTGTTCTACTTTCTTTTTCGAGCGAGAAAAAAAAAACATGAAAAAATGTTTTACTTCACTTTTTTTTAAATAAAAATGTTTAACAACACAGTCAGTTGATATAACTGTATATTTTCGGACAGAAGCTCAAAGTGATTATTAAAAAAAAGTACAGTTCTGTGCTAAAAATATTTTTTAAATAACATTTTCAGAAAAAATAGTCCTACTGTCGAAAACTGCGAATTGTGGTCGAAGCGTATTTTTTTTTAAGTAAAAAGCAATGAGTCCGAGTTGGGTGGTTTGGCAAAAGCTATTGGAAGCAAATAAACGGACGGGCCCGCATTTTACTTAAACTCAGAAACATTACTTATACAAAATGCATTTATTTGATTAAATAAGTAATTAATTAGCCTATTATTATTATTTAATAACATTTTGCTAGAAAATAATGCTATTTTATTTTTTGTTCTAATTTTCATGCTTCTAAAATATTGATTTTTTTTTTCTCTTTTTATAATTCTGTCTGGAGTGAATATACAGATTAATATTGTAGATTTTTGTGTTCCAACATTTTCATTCTAGATTCTTTATTTTTATGTTTTTTACTCCGTATAAGAACACTTAAAAAGCATAGAAAAAATGCTTAACCTACTTAATTGCAAAAAAAAAAAAAAAATGAAAGTTTGAAAACAATAAAGAACATTATTTGTGGTACTGCCTCAAATATCTAAATAACGGTGAAGATTTTCATCATTCTGTAATTTGTGCTGAAGCCTTAAAATTGAAAACCATGTTGTGCTGACGTGAAAATAAGTTTCATTCCTAATACATGTAAATACATTAAAAATATATTGTGATAACAGTAACATAAATAAATCGCAGAAATAACGGTTTCGGATCTCTAAGCAAAATAAAAGCTTGGCAAGTGAACTAAAAGGAATAAAAGTACTATAACATATTATAAGCTCTGTTTTAATTCAAAAGATTTCATTCATATTGTTAGTCTGGATTTTCTTATGCAAACTACCAGTTTGAAATATTGATTTTATCAGTCATTGCACATGGCAGATTGACGTTGAGAATTATTCAATTTAAATCACAATTTTTGACGCTTAAAAGTTTTAAAGATTCCGGGCATGAAGATCTAGCTTCAAATTTTTCAGTTCAAGTGACAAACGAGACTTTCTAAAACTGTTTAAAAGTTGATCCCGTGTGGGATAGAATATCAAGTTGCTCATCTACTGAAAGATCATAAACTCTAGCCAAAGATATGAAAGATTTCAAACACATGATACAATTCTTTTTTTTAATTTTACAGTCGGAGTATAATACGACATTTTTTGTAACATAATGTTAGTAATATGATTGAAAGTATTATTAGAAAACTAATTAGTTTCAAAATGTTTAAAAAGTACCTTTAACTTAAGCGAAAAGTGATAAAAATGGTTACCTTATTTGGCAGTTTTGGTAAGTGTTGAAGGAATAAAAAACGTACTTAAATTGGCTTAGCTGTTTCCGCACAAAAATGTTTTAATGCTTTTGTAAGATTGAATAAATAACTAAATAAGTAAAAATGTACAATATTCGCGTGATTTCAGAATACGCAAAATTTTTCAATTTAAATTATTCATAATTAAATTAAAAATTATTATAACTTTGTTAAGGAAAGTAAAATAATAGAGATAAGGCAATGACTGAAAGTCCATCTTTTTTAAAGTGTTGACCTAAAATTAGTTGATGTAAAAAGATTTTATCAGCAAAATGAAGTGTGATTTTAAAAAATTTTCTGAAATATCTGGATTATTTTTCTAGCGTAGAAAAACTTGTATTGAATGTCTTTTTCGTTAAAAAAATATATTTAAAAAAATGCAAAAAACTTGATATAGCTGTTTAACTTTGCTTCTTAATCAAACTTTTAACTTAAATAACATCAGAAAATTCTGCATATTGAAAGGATTATTTATTATCTTTCGGAGGTTAAATACACTATTAATTTCTGAAATTATTCATTATAAATATTTGATTCTCTACACATACCAAAAGAACGTAATCAAACAGTACGCGTTCATACTTTTTTCAAGAAAAGAAATTTGAAAATCCCCCCCTCCAACTCTTCCCCCAAATAGGCTGCGTAAGAACCTTCAGCCTTTTGCTGACTAGTGCGACCCTCTGTGTTTCCATCCAAGTGTGGATATTCAAGGCACAGATAATTTGGCGCTCACTTTCCTACAAAATCCTGGTAGATTTGCTCGCATGGTGCGAATTTGTGGAAGGAATTTAATTTGCTCGAGACTACCTGTGAGTTAAATAGGCGCTCAAGGAATCTTTAACATGCGGCTAGAACGCTGACGATTTTCTGCATATCAATAAAGTCCCGATGGACCACTTCGACCGTTGTTTCAGACTCCACTGTCAAGGACATGAGAGGCAGTCTTGTCATTGCAAAAATTTTCCGGGCAATGCGGGCAGTACATATTATAGGACGGAAATAAAAAGACTCATACAAATTGCACACATACATTCCGTTTCTAGAACCCAAGCGGATCATCCCCCCCCCCTGCTTCCCCATGATTGCTTAAGACAAAGAACAGAATTGGTTTTGATAGAATTGGTGTGATGCTAACGCATAATCATTACGCCATCTAGCCGACAATATCTACCAAAATCGTATATATTCTCTACTAAGTAGGTACTACTAAGTGGTTTTGGCTTCTAAATTAGAAAAATTAGACATATTTTGCCCCTAAGGAAAGTGATGACTTTGTGTAACGGGCAGTTTACAAATTTATTAACATGTCCAACATCTTATTTTTAAGATGTGATAGGTCGTATCACCTTTATTCCCAAAAAATGCTTCTTCGTTAAACTTACTTGATCGAGCGTTACTTCTTGAACATTGCTTTTGCTGCACCTTTATCGTTTTCGCAGGTAAAAACTTGACGTGGAACCCTTTCAATTACAAAACTTAAGATAACTGATATTGCGAGTTCGAAAAATTGCATCATATATCTTTAAACGCATACCGCAGAGCAGCTGATGTGCTTTTTTGGTGGTCAGGTGCACGTAGTTTATCATGAAAGTGGGATATGAAGCATATGGCGTATCCTATTAGAGAGGTATTAGTATATGTATCTGAAATGTAATGAAGTTTTAACAGTTTAAGATCTATCGTAGTTAAAAATTTGATGTTGATAATAAGATGCTTCATAGTTCGTTTTTTTTTATTTTTTTTAAATGGAAGATGATGAAGGTCCAGAACCCAGGTATGGTGGTCTGATAAAGATTAATTTCCCTTTTATAATGAGGCATATACGCATAAATTAATGTAAAGCGGATTAAATAAAATTCGAGTCATTTCATTTAAAAACGAGTTTTTTTCTTTTCTTTTCTTTTTCTTTTCGTTAATAAAATGCGTTTAGATGTGCTTTCTATTTTTAATTCTTTTTTCTAAACAATTGAGGAATTTTTATACGGAAGAGCTATAATAGATGCATTGTTTGAAATATACTACAACTTAATTTATTTTTTGTTTATTTTTACGTGCCTATTTAATCAGATGAGAGAGACATATTTTTTTAGAAATCAGTTTTATGTGCTAAAAAGGTATGTTTTACATAATTTACAGTCTCAGATAATTAAGAGAATATTGATCCGGTGCTATAGAGGGCCAATATCAGAATACGAAAAAGTAGGCTCGTTTAGTTCTTGACAGAACTTCTTGTTATAGGTAAATCAAAAATGTAAAATGCTCAGTTAACCGTCATTTTTTGGTAAAATTACTTTAAAAATGTGTCATCTTAAATGTACAAATTTCTATTTGAAGGTAGGGAGTAGGTAATAATTGTCTGCTGAGTTTTAATTTATGCAAATATTTAATTCAAAAACGTATATAAGAGCAAAACTTGTGATCAAGAAGAACTATAAACTTGTAAGCTGGTCCAACGATCCACTGTGCGGCCAATATTTTAATGATTGTTAAGAACCTCAAAAAAAAAAAAAAAACAAAACAAAATTACATGTAATTTTGAGTTTTAGTTTGTGTCTATTGATATTAAGTCGCTCCTTCACAAAATGTATTAAAGTAACAAAACATTTTCAGAAGATTAACTCAATAAAACTCTTGCGAATAAAAATATTACACGCAAACTCTCATTTATTCAAAAGGTGAACGAGAACAATCAATAACGCAAACTTCATTGAAAGACCTTTGCAACCTGCAGGGACATTATTGAAACATCAATTAAACACATGAATTTAAATCCAGTCATGATTGTTCCATTCTTAATTACTTAAAGACACTTCACTTAATTATTCTACTAATCTACAAAAGTATCTTTTCAGGGATATTCACTCTCAGAACAATTTAAATACAGTGTCTGGGCCTGTCTTTAGGAATGTGTTTGTCAGGTACCGTTAGGGCCATGCTCCACATCGACGTAAAGCAGAAAAATTAGGCAGAAGCGTAAAATAGATTCAATGGTGTTCCTATGGAAAGTACCCGGATTTTCGGTTTCTGCCTTCAGTTTCGGTCGCGTTTTACGCTGATGTGGAGCATGGCCCTAACTCTTCAGTTTAGCTATTCAGATTGTGTCTGGAGACCACAATAGTGAACAGAATTATTTCGCCTTACGGAAATGTTATTTCGGAAGGAACTTAGCATTTGTTAACTAAGTTAGTTACATTCGGTTAAAGATTCATTTTTGATTTTAACTATTACAGAATTGCATTGTCTTTTAAGGAAGAAAACTATTTTTTGTTCTTATGATCACACACACCCGGCAGGTATGAATACATATAGTAAACTTTAGATTATACGTTGCGCTGACAGTTTGTGTCACGAAAATGTTCTAGAACAACGTGATCGAATATATATATATATATATATATATATATATATATATATATAATTAGTATAAATGTAATACTAGGTACCTCCGTGCCAAAATTGGTCCAGATCCGATGTAAATTGTGGGTTTGTATAGGAAACATACACTGTAAAAAATAGATGTTGTTTTTACAGTATAATGCAGCTAATTTTATAGTAACAAACTAATAATAGCTAATTATACAGTAATAAACTGTAAAATAACTAATTTTACACTAATAAACAAAAAATGTTGCTTTACAGTAATAAACTGTAAAATTGCTAATTTTACGGTTTCACAAGTCTGCCAAATTACACTTTTTAAAAATTATTTTGATTTAGTTTACAGATCTTTATGTATTTTTTTGCGCTGATCTCAAAAATGGCATTGGTATTTTTATATCACGTAAGGCTTGCCTACAAAATAAAGTTGAAGTTTTTGAAAAAAGTACAAAAAAACGGATAATTTTGAATTCTTTTAATTTTAACATAAAGTAAAAGCAGAAAAATAATCAAACCTAGCTAAAAAGTGCAGAAAAGTGATGTACATGTGTTGAAAATTATTATAAGTCTTTCAGATGGAATTAGGCAAGTCAGGTCCATGAGGAACAGGGCGAATAGCCGAACGTATGTTGGTTGGGTACGAATTTTTTTTCTGATTTTCAAATTGAAACCTTGCACTGGAGAACACAAACATTCCAGTCATCACTCTGATTTTCAGGCTCTCTCCAAGTATGGGTAATTCAAAACGAAGTGATTTCTTCTTACCTTGAAGAAATTGTCTTAGTTCTTCCAAACACACAGAATACACTATACTGGGAGACCGAGATTTATCTTGGTCCCCTAGTTTAGCACCAAATTATGCAAAATATACCTTCTTAACAAAATTAGAAATGTTCCTTTGTTACTTCCTGACCGTTAAGACCCACTAATATAACAGAAACAGTTAGGACAGTTGATTTATTCTCTAGTAGCCATTTCTTCAAAAGAGCACAAAACTGTTTGATCTGTATGCCACAGTGGCTATAGCTCCACACTGAGTCACTGATTGCAATCAAGATCAAGGCTCACTACATTCTTCATAATGGCGTCTAGTGGACAGTAGGAATGGGGGGAGGGAGCAAATTGAGTGATAATTGTCTCGTTTTAGTAGGAAATGGATTTTCACAGTTAAGATTTATTGTCTTATTCAAGTAAATAAAACATTTTTTTTTTGCAAGTAACGGCTCACGTTGTTTAATAACATGTTCACCATGTAATCTCTATTATTCAAACTAAATTTAACACTTATATAGGCTATAATATGGAAAAATCTTGCACATATTGAACATGAAAACCCTAAAAATAAGCAAATTTCAGGCGAAATTTGGGGCTTATCTGAGGGTGATGGAATTTTTTCACTATTTTTTCCGTAATCAGCACATAAAATACTGTTGAAACCAATAGTTGAATATGCAACAATTTTTTCATCGCAGCCCTGTGTTATTATTGTGCGTATAACAGTTTCAAACTGGAATCTCTGCTGCCAGTATTTTACTGTTAAAACAACAGTTTGTTTTTTGCAGTGTACATACATACACATATATTCTTCGGTTTATTTATACGGATAATGTCGCAATAATTAATGTTTGACTTGAACATAAAACATTTATAAAGACACTTTCAGACACTTTTACTTCTAGAATCGTGTCTCCTGTTGACCGGAATCAAGTTTCCTTGTACAACCGAGACTTGAGCCTTTTATCTACTTATAACTCTTCGCAAATGTATTTTATTCAAATTCATAAATTCAAAAAATTGCAGATCTTTTCGACTGGGCAGTGATTGTTCTAAATATATAATTTGAGATCGTTTAGTTCTGTTAAATAAAGTGAAAGTTCTTCGCTCTCAATAAAAGAGGGAATCAAGCGTAACCAGTCTCTCCAACAGTATTTTTCAAAATATGACATATATATATATATATATATATCTATATGAAAAAGCAATCAAAACTTTGTATAACATGTAAAACAAGGCAACTTGAATCAAAGTAAATATTAAAACCACAAAATTTCAGCAAACAGCTATGTTTTATGCTATCGAAACAAGATTTTTCATTAGTGCTTCATCAATCTGAATTTTTTTTACGAAAAAGCCTTGAAAATCCCATTTAGCTATTTGTTGAGTTTTAACTCTTTTTATGGTTTTATTTGTACTTATATCTTTCTACTTTGTCTTATTTGATTCAAATATGAAATATACTTTTCGTATTCATAATATTAGACTTATGCATGGAAAATTTGCTTATATATTAGTTTATAGTACATTATTAAAAATATGTTTACCAGGAAAATGAAGCAACGGAGAAAACTATTTTAAGATTTCACAGAAAAATGTAATTATCTTGTGCCAATTTATTTCATCAATAATGATTTGCCCAAAGGGGATGTTGTTGATGCGGAATTTTGTGGCATTCACAAATATAATGAAATTTCATAGAACTAAATAAATTTGAAAAATTAAATCAATCGAACCGCCA